>VDFB02000007.1:118894788-118954630 GCA_007258455.2 Sequoia sempervirens | reverse complement strand
TTTTAAATAGGTTTCCTTTTTCCAACCAACATCTAAAAATATTCCTTGGGCATGTGCACCAAGATGGGGTACAAAAAGTGGCCAAATGCCAAAAATGAGAAAAACATGCTCATGTTTTGAAGAAATTCAAATAGAACACTTGTGTTATGACTCATATTTTTCAAGCCATAACACAAGCATGCCTTTTGAATAAAAAACATGCTCATGTTATGGCTTGGATTTTCCAAGCCATCACATGAGCATGTTATTTGAATAAAAAAATTCTCATGTTTTTAAAACCAAAACATGATCATGTTTTTAGAATAAAAAATAGGATCATGATTTTAGAACAAAAAACACGATCGTGTTTTTTATGAAATCAAAACATGTAATAATTTTTTTGATGAAGAAAAAATGTGTATGCATTTTTATGAAATAAAAACACATACTTGGTTTTATGAAAGCAAAATGCATTCATGTTTTTCTCAATAAAGTTATAAAAACAAAAACCTACCCATTTTCCTCACCTATGGCCTACATTTTCTAGAATGTTTTTATTTCCCTCAACCTAGGATAATGTGGACATGCTTTTTCCATTTTCAACCTAGATTCATAATTCCACATCGGAGAAGAGGTAAGTGTTGTTTTTTTTTGCATTAGATTTAAATTTTGTTTGCATCTAAAAAATGGATTATTTTCTATAAATTTCATGTTTTTTTTTAATTTTATATATCATATAAACCCTAAGCCACAACCAAATTTAAATGATGAAATACCCAAGGAAAACCATAGGATTCTTGAACATCCTCGAACCCTTCCAATAAACCCTAGAAAAATCCAAGAGGATTTGTTAGGGAATCTAGAACAAAACAAAGTTGTAATTTCTAAATTAGTTTCAAAATTGAGGGGTTCAACATCAATCCAAAATCACCCATCCCTTGCCTTAACATTGAAAGAAATGATGATGAATGTTGACATAGTTACAAATCAAATAAATCAATGGGAAACTTATAGAGATTCATGTAGTCAATTTTATGAAACAAAATTATCCTATGATGAAGTGAAAAGAAAGACATAAGCAAAGAAATATGTGTTCTTTTTACAGATCCTAGAACCAATGAACCTATTCCTTTGAATTCAAAGAGTTTTCCAATGCTTTGGTGTAATTATGATGAGATAAGATAATTTTTGGGATAGGTGGTGGATGGTCTTTCACCAACCTCCATGTAATAATTATGAGGTGTCACTCTATTTTCTTAGAAAACTACACTGTGAATTTATCCTTCATGTAATTCATAATTACTTTGATATGAGGGTGTTTCAAGGTAGAGGTGGAGGCTCTGCCCAAAATAGACCAGGAGCTCATCAGGTAGATAACTTGAACATTGAAGAACACTAGCACAAAGACCAATTTATCATGTGACAGTTCTAGTAGCCATTAGGGAGAGTATGGAGGTCTAGAATCTCTATGTAGTTGCTAGCTTGATAGACACCATTATAGAGCATGGAACACATATATCCCAACCTTTTGTCTCACTGGATGATACAACATTTCAACCACCTAACTCTAGTGTCACTAGCTCTAATTACGCTCAAACTGTTGTAATCCATGCTTTGGGAGAGATAGCGATGCAAAGGGTGTAGATGGCCTCACCTCCCATGTGTGTTCTCATTATTAGTATAGATGTTATGGGAGTAGTGGGGGTCATCAAGGTGGTGCATCAAATAACATGGTGATGATAGATGAGTTGTGTTGTGTTTTAATAAACCAAATGGATCTCACAAAATAGCCTATGGAATTGGCATCTTCCAATGGTTAGCTAATTGGAGGGATTTTCCAACGAATGAGTGAAAGCTTGAAAAGGATTTCCTCCTACACTTTGGGTGTAAAACCCAAGAGGGTGATCCCAAACAATGTATTTAAGATCCTTTGTGCCAATTAACCTTGTACATTGTAAATAACAGATAAGCTCTACACATAATTGCTTGACAATTCAATAGATGCAAAGATCTAGAAAATCCTTTACATATTAATTGTTTCAAAAGAAACAAAGCATGGTAAACCTCGACTTGACATGCATTTCAACAAGAATTTAAGGAATTAAGTGATTTGAATGTATTGTTTATTCATGATCAAGAATATTGCGACACAAACACAAATCCTAGAATAGTGCCTTAACCTAGGGTATGGAGTCCAATTAAATGCAAATCAAATTCAACAATAGCTTAACACTTAGCATCAAAAAGCTTCTACAATGTTGTATTACAACATTATACTCAATTATTCCAAAACCAAAACTCATTATCATATCTTGATACTCAAATCACATAAACTTATGATTTCATCCAAGCAATCTAAGTAATTCTTTAAATTAGGACAAATAAAAAACCATGCATTCATCGAAACACAATGAAGACCATTGAAACAACCCTTAATTATTTCATTTATAATTCAAATGATGAATACACCAGGAGAGAATTGGCCTTGAAACTATTTCATTCTTTATATTCAAATGCTAGTACTATTATCGAAATTTTTTATAGAAAGAAAAGACTCTTAACCTAAATACAAACTCAATTCTATTCAATGTATTGTCTCTTACATAATTGTTCTTCGAGATCAATCAACAACCCATACAATTGGCCCTAAATTCCCTTTTATAAAAATAAGGGAGCAAAACAAGCCTTAGACCAATGTACACATGTCACTTTTTCATTTGACAATTACAATTACACTCCAAGAGATTGTTATATTTGCAAAACCTAAGGTAAATATCCATGTGAGACAAAAGTTATTTCTCATTCATTGGTGAAGATATTTCCTACCTTCCAAAAGGAACTTTAGTCAATGAGGATATCCTTTCCATGAGTATCAATACTTCTTCCACGTGCTCCCAAAATTGTAGGATGCAAAGCATGAAAATAAGAAGAGAAGAATAAAGCATCTCCACATCAACATCTTTATGCCATCAACTTTGAATTGAGGAGGAAACAATATTTAAACATTGACATAACAAAGGATTAATTTGTAATCTTTCCAATCCATGCATTGTATTCCTCCTTATTAAAACACTCAACATCAAGAAACCTTTTGTATGTACCATGATCAAAATTTATTTGCCACTTTTCCTCTCAAGCAACTCATAAATCTAGGATATCAACATAATTTTTCTTCCAAAGCTTAAATTCTTCATAAGAATGCCAATCATATGAAATGAACTCATCTACCTTGATCCTATATGGGATATATTTTTAATATTATAACCACTTGGTTGGATTCTTTATCAAAATATTCAAGGAAATTACCTATGAGAGAAAGCTTATCCATACCATCCTTCAACATTTCTTTATCAACTCTATCACAAATCAATGTTTCTTGAGTGGGTATCACACTACTCACTTGATCTCTCCATTGTTGCAAGTGCTTAACTTTACTAACATCATTCAAAATATCAAGGAGTAAACTGGAACTCCATTCATCAAACTTCTACACTAACTCCCCTAATTTTCTTCTCCAATGGCTCAATCAGCCCCTAATACTCCACAATCCCACTTACAATCTTGAGGTTGGGACAATGTTGAGTGGCTTATTGACATCATGCTTTGATCCAATAGCCATATATCTCAATTCTTGAAATATGGGGATCCATTTGTCCATCAATGGGATGGAAACTTCCTTATCCCTATCAAAACTCCTTATTGCATCAAACATGGAAGAATAATTTGAATGAATACTATTTAATTTTCTCTCAATCCCTTTATTTAAATGTTCCAACACTACTATTACAATCTTCATATTACTGAAATAAACTATCTATCAAAATGTTGATACATCTCCCTCATAGATCTAGAGTTTCTCCATTAATTCTTCCTTAGTGACTTCTTTTGGGGGAGGCGAAATTGATGTACTTGTATTGAGGTATGCAATGGCCACCTCATTAGGAGTATACACCACTATATCCTTAGAAGTTGAGGGAAGAGGGTGAACAGGAGAAGGTGGTTGAACTAGAGAGGATGGGGTTGTAGGAGAAGTACTTTGCATTGGCCCTTGAGTTTTCCTTTCTTGCAACTTCTCCTTTAATAATGCAACTTCTAGTTGCAACTTTGCAATTTTTTGCTACCCTTTATTATACTCAACCTCAAGATCATTATACTTATTATTGATTTGATCCCTTTCCTCAGTCAAAGACACAATATTAGCCTTGGAATCAATAGTTGTTTATTAGAATCCATGGAACATACTAATGTTATGTGTAAACCTATAAGGTCATGTGGGCCCCCTATACAATAATCTCTCTCACTTTTTGAAGACTTCAATCCAATTTCTCATGGTGAAAAGTTTCCAAATGTTATAAAAGTGTTAATTTTGTTGAATGAAAAGTTCCAATATTGAATAACTTTCATTTTGTTCATTGTGGGGCTAAACCATCAATGCCAATGCATCTAAGTGGGTCAGTTTATGCTATGAATTCTCCCATTTTTCTCCCCAACTCACCTAAATGTTCCAATCCACACTATATCAGTACATTCTCTTAAGTGTCATAAGTGCAAAAAATTGCCAAACTTTTACAGGATATTTCTTGAAATCCATCAAATATATGAATGTTTTTTCTAAACCTACAAGGTCACATGAGGTCCCTCTACAGTAACCTCTTTGGATTTCTTAAGATTCCAATCCAATTTCTTGTGGTAGAAATTTTTCTGGTGTTGCAAAAACCATCAAATGCATTCAATGAAAATTTTCAATGTTGCATAACTTTCATTCCATTCGTCGTGGGCCCAAACCGTCATTTCCAACACATTTGAGTGGGTGGGTTTATCTTTGTGGACACTGAAAAAGTAACGCTTCTACTTTTTTTGTCTCGTTTGGGTCCTCTTTGTGATTTTGGGTTAATTGTGCCTTGATTTAATGTTGTAATGTGGATAACACATTCACATTAGGTCTTGGACCCTAGTGAACTAAAAGAATTCAAGTGGTACCTTACTTAAGTGTTGTAAAGTGTTGTAACAAACTTTCACACCTTTCTAGGGTCTTATTAATATATTTCACTTAAATAACCTCTTTTTATCACTTACCAAGCCTTATTTCAAAGTGTTGTAAAGTGTTGTAACAAAATTTCATGCTTTTCTAGGCTTGTCATCAATAATTGAACCTTTCTTATGCTTTAATTGGCCCCATTTTACACTTATAGGCCTTACTTAAGTGTATTTTTGAAAATAATCCCAATAAACATCATTTATTACATCTAATTTTCGAAACCCACTTAAAATTCCTAAGTGGGACTCATTCGCAACTAGGGGTGAATGAGTTCCCTTTGCCTCAAAAATCAAAATACTTTCAAATTTCTAGTGGATTATTATTTCCTAAGACCTAAGGTCAGCTTGTGATGTGGCATTTTCAGGAGATATTGCATAATTGTGTATAAATATAGGGTTTTCCCTCTCATTTCACTGCCCTCCTAATTTTCTAATCAATCCAACAAGCATTTTGTTTACAAGAGCATTCAAGCACTTTGGGGCCATTACTTGCATGTCTTCAGAATTCTACTTCAAGGGTTTTATGAGTTGTAGAATTAATTTTTTTCATTCATCATTCTTTTTCCATATTTCATTTCATTTCATTTTCAAGGGTTTAATTACCAAACGGGGTTTGACCAAGGAAAACCCCTATTCACTAACCCTCAACAATTTTTACCTCTCTTTGCATGTGTTTTGCAAGTCTAGTTTGTAGATTTGTCAAAGAGAAAGATTGGAAAAGTTGTCAACAAATCATCAAAGTCATTCAAAGTTGTCAAAGCCCTAAAAGAAGCTTGGAGAGCACCTACATGCCAAATTATGTAGTTTCAGATCCAAAAAACATGTTAGGAGCAAAAGTGCAGACCTAGAGCTACATATTTCACTTTTGATTTTCCCAAAATCTGGAAGTGGACTAATACTCCATCAGTGGCATATGAGTCCCATTTCCAGGCCTGAACAAAGGTTTTTGCAGTTCTGAGTACCTAGTTGTCTAAAACCTATTCTGGTAAAATCTTCCCGAAATAGGACTAAGTCACCCAACTTGGCGTATGAGTCTCAGTGGGCCTCAACAGTGACTTCTTTAGGATTCTAGAGCTCCTTTCCATCACTTTCTAGTCTTTAGGTGCACATCTTCAATCTCATAAGTTTTTGTTACAGTTTGTTTGCATTTTTAGGTCATTTTTCATATCACAGTGTGTTTTCAAACATATTGCATTTTCCTAGTTTTGCATTAGTAGTTAATCTTCTTTATCAGCTTCTAGCTTTAAGAACAATCCCCTTTGATAGATTTCAATCTCTTTTGGATTGGAATCTCAAGGATTTGTTCTTGAGTGTGAACATTGTGAAATTGGAACCGTCTTCCTTCATTCCCCTTTTAGGTGTGGATAAAGGAAGTTGTGCACTCCATTTCCATTTTCCACAATCTTATGCATTCTCCTATTTTTATTCCCAATTGATTAATAGAAAAAAGTAGGGTTTACCACCATGAATGAACAAGATGATAAACCACTAAGTCTTTTCCTTATTAAAACATTCAATTATCATGGGAAAAAGATGCAAATAACAATTAGAAATGCTACCTAATTGTTATAGCAACTATGAGGGAGGTTTTTAGAGCATAAAAAGTTATGTACCTGGTCAAAAATTGTTTTTAAGCTACATAGGACTCATTCACCTTCACTGGAAAATGGGTCCCCATTCATTAATGTCTGCACTCTCAAATTCCCTATTATCAACTTCTTAAAGTCTATATGCAATTCTATAGATTTGATTCCTTGATTTTGCACTCTGGATGATAACTTTTGCAACTTTACAATCTTGCTCCAAACTTGCTCAACTTGATCTTCAACTTGTAAATTTGTAATCACACTCAAGGACAAAAAAACTTGTTGATACAAGTTAGTGAATGGGGGTTTTCCTCAGTCAAACCCCTTGTAGGTAATCAAACCAAATGATGAGATAAATGAAATGAAGCATGAAACATGAAATAATGTAATTGATATCACCTTGGATGATGTCTTATGAAACAAATCTATATTATAACATGTAGTGGACATGAAGAATTTATATATTGGATCCTTGAATGTGATTTGAATAATGGTTGCAAGTAGATCTTCAATGCTACATCCACGTCTTTAGCTCAACAACAGGAATGAATGCATCAAACCCTTGACATGATGATATGATTTTTGAATTCCTTCAATAAAATCTTGAAATCTACCTTGAAATTCCTTATGAATTCTCTTGTAATGCTCTTGTGAACTCCAATTTTATATGATGCTTGAATACTTGAAAGTGCTAGGAGAAACAATGTGAATTAACCCCTTATTTATACTAAATTAGGAGATTAACCCATAAATTCAAACAATTAAGGTTGACACTAGATCTAGAAACAAACATTATTAATTTTTTTCCATAATGAAATTCAAAAAGAGGGATCTCATTAAGGGAGGACCCATTCACCACCTAGGGTGAATGGATCCTAGCTTATTTTATCGGGACCTAACCCTGGGGGATGGAAAGAGCACTAAAAACCCATTCCAGATCAACTAAAAAAGGGGGTTCCTATTAAGGGAGGACCCATTCGCCACCTAGGGAAAATGAGTCTTGGCACCATTTTCCAAGACTTAACTTTGCACAATGAAATATTTTATTAATTAAATTATGAATGTCAGGATAGGTCTTCGGGAGGTGTCATAATTAAGGCTTAAATTTGAATTAAAGGGGGTTAATTACTCCAATTACCTACAATTAATTAATGACCACCTAGATAAATGTGAAAGTGTCTTGTAACAATTTGCAACATTTAAATAAGGTACAAATTTAAACACATTTTATTCAGAAAGGGGACCATAAGACTTAATTAAGAAAATACATCCTAGAAAAGTGTGAAAGTGTGTTCCAAAACTTTACATCACCTTTGCAAAGGATCAATTAAGGCATGTTTTAGTCAAATAAAGGTCCTAGAATAGTGTGAATGTGTACAACACATTACAACACCACTCCAAGATATAATTAGTTCAGTTTTAATTTCAATTATCAAACCAAGTAAGGAAAAAGGCTACTTTATTCGTTACTACAACAACTCATCTAAACATTCCAAACCACATCATACCAACACATTATATTAAGTGCCCTAAGTGCAAAAAAACTCCAAACTTTGATAAGTTGTTTCTCTAAATCCATGGAAAATATGAATGTTTTTTCTAAACCTAAGGGATCATGTGAGGCCCCTCTATAATAACCTTTATCAATTTTGAATACTCCAATCCAATTTATTGTGGAGATAAGTTTTCAAATGTTGCAATTAGTGTTAATTTAATTTAATGAAAAGTTGTAATATTGCATAACTTTCATTTTTTTTGCCTTGGGAAAAAACCGTCAATGCCAATGTGTCCAATTGGGTGGGTTTATGCTCAAAATTCTCTTATTTCTCTCCCCAACTTTCCCAAGAATTCCATGCCACACTAGATAGATGCATTCTCTTAAGTGCCCTAATTACAAAAAAAATCCAAACTTTGATGAGTTGTTTCTTGGAATTTGTGGAACATATGAATGTTTTTTCTAAACCTAAAAGGTCACATGAGTTCCCTCTACAATGAAATCTCTCTTTTTCAATACTTGAATCCAATTGCTCATGGTAGCAATTTTTTGGTGTTGCAAAAACTATCAAATGCATTCAGTAAAAATTTGAAATGTTGCATAGCTTTTGTTTCATTTATCGTGGGCCCAAACTATTAGCTCTAACACATATTAGTGGGTAGGTTTACGCTAGGCATGCTCCTATTTCACTTTTCAACTTACTCGAACATTCTAGGCCACACTATATTGATGAATTCTCTTAAGTGTCGTAAGTGCAAAAAATTGCCAAACTTTGACAGGTTGTTTTCGTGAATCCATGGAACATACACTATCTAAACCTATAAGGTCATGTGAGGTATCTCTACAATAACCTCTCTCAATTTTTGAAGACTCCAATCCAATTGCTCATGGTGGAAAATTTTCAAATTTCACAAAAAAGTGTCAATTTGTTCAATGAAAAGTTGTAATATTATATAATTAACAAGATGTACAAAAGCTACTCATACCACCCAGAATTTATGAAATTCATGAAAATTCACCTCTTACAAGGGACAAGCTTGAGTGGAATTTTTCTATCAAATGTAAACAAGTCTTTGAGGAAATTGAAGTGGTGCTTGGCTATGACTAGATGGAGCTAAATGCTTCAACACTACCCCATGAACTTGCTTCACAATTTATGTCCAACATTATGGATATTCTATGGTGTGTTGATATGGATAAATTTATTTTTGGAACTTATCTATTACCTCAAATTTGCATGCTTGCCTCTTTGTAGCCAACTTTGGAGTCATGATATCTTGCAGGGTTTGCATTTGATTGGGGGTATCCTCAACAAGGATCATCCCCTCACAGATAGGCATCTCTCTACTCTGTTATGTTCAATGGCTCATGGTTTAGTGGAGAACTACCCAAGGGAGTTCAATTATTGTCTACTTAGACTAAGACCCCATTTTGGTAATTATGTATGTGATCCAATACAAAATCTCTTTTATGTTGTTAGATTTCTCATTCGGCATGCATTAATTGAACCACAATTAGAGCCTTTTTTTCTACCTCTAGTGGATATCGCCTCTTCAGAGGAAAGTAAAACTTGAGCTTATTTTTTCTTGGTAATTTTGTCACTTAGCCCTCTCTTTGTTTATTTTGTTCAGGCTCCTTATTGTTCACAAATCTTGGCAACATTTATTTGATCTTCTAGCTCTTCACCAGGTTTATGGTTCCTTCTTTGTTTTCCTAGCTTTTTTGCAGGAGCTTTGGAGGCCTTGGATGTTTTAGTTTCATAGTCCATTTTTATCCTCAACCTCCACCAAATTTCTTTATCTATGACCATTTTGGTTTGCATATTCATAGGTTTCAAATTGTGGTATTCAGCTTCAGTATCTTCTCAACTTCAAAGAGCTTCCTCTCAGTTGTAATTTTATGTTTTATTCTCTTAGTGGATCTTCTTGCAGCATTTTTGTAACCCTCACTTCATGGATGGTGTCACTTAAACCATCTTTTGAGTTTTGTATTCTTGGAGGGCTATGTAGTCAGTTCAGGGGTTCTGTTATTATTGTTATCTCCAAGTTTTTGTATACACCTATAGTTGGTGGTTCATGAAACATTTTCTTCTTCTCTATTGTTGAGCAATGAATTGTAAACTCTTTCCTTTTCTATTAATATATTTTTAGTGGCCTCGCCACTTTTATTTTTAAAAAAGATGTACAAAAGCATCACATTTACATAGATACAAACCAACTAAAAAATGTACAAAACTTTTCAAAATGTTCAATGAAGAGTATCAACTATACACATATACAAACCAACTAGCAAAATGTACAAAATTTATGCATTACAATCAATTGGTAGAATCATGGAAATTTATATATACAAAATTTTAGATGTACATAGATACAAATTAGTTGACACTATTTACAAAAAAATTGCATAAATAATCAATTTGTAGAATCATGGTCATTTATATACACAAAATTTTAGTTGTATATAGATACAGATCAGCTAGCAATATTTACAAAAAAATTGTATTTGCAACATTTGGTAGAATCTTGGCCATTTATATATATAAAATTTTAGTTGTACATAGATATAAATTAGTTGATGATATTTACTTTTTTTTTTGCATTTCCTATAATTCATACAATGAATAGATGATATGTCAATTAGCTAATGATATATACATAATTTTCAAAATTATTCTAGCCTTTCATAGAATCAATTTGATCCAATGCTCCAACACTTTGAATACTTGCAAATGGCCGAAATTCCATTAACTAAACCTTATGAATCAAATCTAACCCTTATAGTGTCAAGTATTGCCTCATGGTTAGCTTCACAAACTTTCCATAAATTCTTATTAAGTGGTCTACCATGATATTTAATCAACTGAATATTTTTTGGAACAACAAGGTTAGAGTAATATAGAATCTACCTATATGTGTCAAAGTCCTCGAACAACCAAGCATCTGATTTCTTAATAGGGTACCTTCTAAGCCATGTTCTTGTGAAAATAACATAGCCTAGATTGGATACTCAATACATTCTCCATCAATGATTGTGGTAGTCTATTTTTTCCCATCTATATGACATAAAAATAATCTATTCCTTCTTTATTAATCTCATCAGCAATAATTGCATACACATGACTTGCATTTCATTGAAAAAATTTTATTTCTAGAAACTATGTAAAATCTAATAAAATGAGTTAAGAATTTGATTTCAAATAATTAATAAATCACAATACCTCATTGCACTAGGTTAGATACATGGTCAAATTCCATCGATACTTCCATTTGATTCAACTGCAGTGCTTGTGGAATGTTTCAATGGGAACTAAAGGTCTACAAGACTATTCATCAACCCACCATTTGACTCATAGTATTCTCATACAAAATCCATACATGAAGAACAAAAACATGTAATCTCTTTTATATAAATAATCAATGAACTTGCATTTGAACTTCTAAACAAGTGCAACTCACTCAATCCTATAATTGTACAACAATATTGGTAGTTTGAAATATTAGATTCATTTGCCAACAAAAAATATCTAGAAACCATATACTTACCTTGATTACTTGGTCCCATTGTGGATTTACACCATTGCACAATTATTGTTGCATCAGTCAACTTAGCACCACCTTACTACTTCAACTCTTCTCTAGCTAGGGATCCTTTTATACATGCTTTGACACTATCATGCTCTCTCTTTCCATGTCTAGCCTCAATTAAATTCCAAAAATGTTGAACACCAATCATCACATGCATCCTAGTCAACAAATAGAACATCCTTGAATTCTTGAATTGTGATGTTCAATTATTTGATCATATGGTGTGTTGATTGTATCTGATATTTATTTTCATTAAATTATCATAGAAATCTTGAAATAAGCTTTGTACAAACTCTTTGGAATGAGTACGATTGTCATTTATGTAAAAGTGATACTCTCTTAATATATTTTTATCTTTCTTTGTGCTATCATGTGCATGTGTCAATTCCATGTGTAAAAAATAGTAACCTGAATAGAGTTTTAATACTAAGATTAGACTTCATTTTGTAGTTGTAAAGTATAATTTAGAAAAATCTATAATATAAATAATGGTACCAAGAGGAAATGTATCCTTATATTACTTTCATTGCTCATCTAACCATCGAGGTTTATGAGTATGTATAGCATACTCATAAACTATTTACTCTTGAAAAATCCTCATAAATTCAGCTATGGAAATATCTGTATTCACTAACCTACATCTCCTCAACTCTTTTCCATCTTTAACCCCATATGTCATTGTCTTGTATTTTCCAAAAGTAACTAGTTTTTTTTCAATTTCATGTGTGCTCTCTAAATGTACATATTTTTGTAAATGTTACAAACCACCATAAGTAACACATGATCCTTTCAAATATGACTTCTTATAAAAATTTGGTCATCAAATATTTTACATAATACACTTGAAATAAAATCTCTTAATGATTTAGGAGGGACTTCTATACCACATTCCTGCAAAACATCGTTAGTATGCAAAGTAACACATATATGATAATAAATATCAAAATGCATGGAAAATTCAATATGCATCCTACAATAACATGTAGTGCGAGTATGATTTATCTTAACATATAAAAAGTTTTGACCATTTCAAAAAACCTTTGACTAATTCTCACTTGAGGATAACTTTGAATAAACTTTTCATAAAATTGAGTTTGAGTCATATCCAAAAAGTATTTAGGATATTGTTCACGATTTTGAGATCCTATTCTCCTTCTAACAACATCTATTTTATTGGGTGAAACTCTTGTGTTATCTTTCCAAAATGATGTAGGAGAATCCCTGGTTGTAAAAGAAATCTTGTATAAACCAAAAATATTTCTTTTCTTGTAGATTATCTATAGTTGTCTCAACAGTTTCTTTTGCATTTTACCACATTGTCATTTCTTAGCTCATGGAGTAGGATATAGCATCTACATGAGGTTATCTACAACATATCTAGATTTCAAGAGATTTTCAATTGTTTGTAGAATGTTATCTCTCTCAAAATTTCATTGTTATTGTTAGTTAGAGCATTTAGGGCCGACCTGGTCCAAGAGTTGGTGTGGACCTATTATAGAGTGTGTGGAGCTTAATGGATCATCATATTATCATTTTGGGTCCAAGGGGAAATTTATTGGAGATCCACAAGTCATTTCATTTATCAAGGTGTTATCTTTTCATGCTTAAGGCTGACTTACATGTTTGATCATTCATTGGGGTTTGTAAACCACTAAGGTTGATGCATATCATAATTGGAGCTAGAGATTCATATATAAGATCATTTGTAATCATTTGGAAGTAGTTCAATAGTTTATCTAGTATATCATTGGTAGTAGTTCACAGTTTGATCTAGCCTTTTAGGCTAAGGAATGTAATAAGGCCTTGAGCCAATTGTAATGTTTGTAATGCCCTTATGACAAGCCTGTGAACCCTAGTTGTCCTTCCCATGAGGCATATGATGCATGTAAGACTGGAGGTTGTTGAATCAATAATAATTCATGTTTGTTGAGTACTTTCTTATTTTATTTTCTATTGTGTTGACTCTAAGTTGCATGGTTGGACAGTCCTTTCTAGACCCTCCATCTATTACTACACCCAGTGGTATCAAAGCAAGTTTGTGATTCCTAAAGGAATTCCTTGTGGTGAGTAGATCACCGACCTGAGGTAGACTACATGTTTCTTCAACCAAGCACTAATAGTAAGGTAGTTGAAACCCTTGTATCCAAATCGTCGAATTTAGTTAGTTGCACCAGACCCAAGGATAGAGATGTCACCAAGGAGAGTGTCTTCTATGGAAAATGTTGCTGCAAGAATGAACTAAATGTTAGAGATGATGTGAGAAATGAGAATTCAATTAGATGATGTAGAAGAAGATAGAAGGATAGGTCTAAACCCTAGACATGAGGATGAAAGTGATGATGAGTTAGATCATGTTGCGATCAAAATTAAGAATCCCTAGAAGGAGAAGAAGATTCAAATTAGGTAAAGATTGTTAAAGCTATTTCCAAGATTGTTAAGAGACCTAGAATTAAAATTCAAAATTAAGCATAAAATTTAAACCCTAAGGAATTGATCAATTGGATCAATGATATGGACGAATACTTTGAATATGAAGAAATTAAAGATCCGAAAAGAGTGATATTTGGAAAAAATAATTTGAAAGGACATGATATTATATGGTGGAAAGAATTCCAATTAGATATAAATAGAAGGGGAAAAGAGAAGATCACAAAGTGGGATAGGATGGTGAAAATTTTGAAGAATCAATTTATACCTGCTGATTATGAACTAGAATTGTTGAAAAGATTGTAGAACCTGAGGAAAAAGGAGAGATCTGTGAAGGAGTACACTGAAGAATTCTATAAAATGATCATCAGAGATGCACATAGTGAAGCAAGAAAAGAGAAGGTTATGCAGTACATCAATGGATTGAGAACAAGAATCCAAGAAGAATTGAGCTTGGTGAAGATGACAAAAGTTAAGAAGCATACCAATTTGCATTGAATGTGGAGCAAAAGTTGAAGAAGTGCAAGATAAATATTTTAAAGAAGTAGACCACAATAATGGAGAAAGAAAACCTTATGCAAAGAAAAACAAGGATGGAAATCCCTACCATAATGAAGAAAAGGACTGTAACCATGAAGGAAGAGAAGACATAAATTTCTACCATAGTGATAGAGGAGGTCATAATTTATACCAAAATGATTGAAATAGGAGAGATGAAGGAAGATCTAAGAAGAGACCATTTAGAGGAACTTGTTTCAAAATGTGGAGGTGAAGGACATATAGCATTTGAATATCATCAAGGAAGTACTAGTATGAGGAATGAGAACACTAGAAGAATAACTTATGTGGAAGAGGAACCCATTGGATCCCCTAATTCAGTGGGAAACAAGAGAAAGGCGAATCACTAATGATGAGGAGAGATTTGATGCATGAAGAAGTACCTGAAGAACCACCACAAAGAAAGAGTTTGTTAAGAACAAGATGCAAGTCCAGAGGAAAGGTATGTAAAGTTATCATTGATAGTGATGGCACCAATAATCTAGTTTTAGAATAAATGGTAACCAAGTTGAATTTGAAGAGATTGAAACATCCAAACCCCTACAAGATAGTATGGATTTAGGATGAGCATAAGATATGGTGAATGAGTAGTGTTTGGTGAACTTCCATATAGGATCATATAAGGATGAAGTGTTATGCCCATGGATGCATGCCATTTAATGTTAGGAATACCATGGCAATATGATAGAAAATCAATTCATGGTGGAATAAAGAATACCTATACGGTGACTTCAAATGGCGAGAGAATCAAATTGATACTTTTGGAGGAAGAAGAGAAAAGTGAAGCTTGTAATACTAACAAACTATGTTTGGTAGATGGAAGAAAGTTTTTGGAAGGATTGAGGAATGAGAACATGTGTTTTTCATTGATTCCAAGGAAGGGTGGATGTTCAAAGGTATAAAATGATGAAGATCCACCATAGAGTGAAGTAGTTGAACTATTGATAGAGTATGAAGATATCTTATCAAAAAATGTACCAGATGGATTACCACCATCCAAAGCATCAGTCATCATATAGATCTAATATCAAGAGCAGGTTTTCCAAATAAAACATCACAGAAGATGATACTTATAGAGAGTGAAAATTTGAATCAGTAGAGAGCTTAAGCCCATGTGTGGTACCTGTTGTACTAGTACCGAAGAAAGATGGAGAGTGGAGAATGTGTACAAACTCAAGAGTAATCAATAGGATCACATTAAAGTATATATTTTTATTACCAAGGATGGATTCCATTATGAACTGTTTGAGTGGAACAAATTATTTCAAAAATATTGACCTAAAGAGTGGATATCATCAAATTAGAATCATAGGAGATGAATGGAAGACTACATTTAATACTAATGAAGGATTGTATGAGTGGTCAATGATTCCTTTTGGATTGACTAATGCACCTAGAACTTTCATTAGGTTTATGAATGAGGTATTGAAGAAATTCTTGGGTAAGTTTTTCATGCCCAATTTTTTTGCTAGAAAACCCAACTTTTTCTTAAAGACAATAATTAAGCTAGTTAACACTCTAAGGGCTTAAGACATAATGCTAACAAGAGTATGAGTTGTATACCTATAGGAAGTTGATTCTAATATAAGTTTAATAGTTATCTATATAAATTTATTAATTATAATTCACTCAAGATAATAGCATTCTTACTTAATCTTAATTAAATTTTGATCATACTATTATTATTATTTTTTATACTAACCTAATAACCAAATTTAATCAGAGACTTAAGAGTGACATCATTATTATTAACTCAATAAACCCAAGATAAAATCATTATGAAACCACATTTTCAACACTAATGATAATATTATACTTGACCATTAATCTTCAATAAACTTGTCATTAATAAACCCACAATTGAGTCCTCATTTATACATTATTATCACTATTCATCTATTGATATTAGTATTAACCTCTTTATAGACAATACCAACAATTATTCTTTAATGACAATGGCATTATTGTCTCATCTATCCTTTATATGTTAATATAATAATAATTATTATTTTTATATATTTATTTATGCTTAAGTCTTGATAATAATATTATTACTCAAATAATACCAATAATAAATTTATTATATCAATATTTCAAACATTGGTAAATGAGAATATGTCATGCCCACATTTTAATGCGGTTCTAACACAAATGCCACCATTTTTTTTTGTTTAAACATAGGTTCACAACCTTACATGCTCCCAACAAGCCACCATTGTGTAATCTACCTACTAAGGTTTAACAATATTTGACATGATTAAGTTGTTTGACGTGTCATGCATAATTTAATTAGTTGTAGGTTCATATTGGATGACTCACTTAGTCATGTTTTATTTGATAGATGAATTTAAACTCTATGTTTTTCCTAAGTAAATAATGGTGTTAATAGGATCTTGCTAATAATTATTACTTAACTTAAATCTTTGTACTTGATTTTTTTAAGGTACCATTGTTATCTAAACTTGATCAACTTGTTTCAAGTGTAGAATAGATGACCCTAGTTAGTTGATTTTAAATGTACGAATATTTAGGTTATAATCTTGATGACAGTAACACCCTTTTGTTACACAAAAAATATATATATTGATGGCATCACTAATTTTATCTATTTTTCTCTTCCCATGACCTTTCGGTCTAAACTCAAGTTAATGATTCATTATAAAATATTTTGTTTGATAAAGTGACAAGTCATCTTCTCAAATTTACCAAGTTATTTATAAAATTTTCATTTTAGTTGTGTGATATTAAGAGGGTTTAAATTTAGTCCACCCTTATGAAGGTATCTTTCCTCTATTAATTTTTTTTTTTTTA
Source organism: Sequoia sempervirens (assembly GCA_007258455.2). Taxonomy (NCBI): domain Eukaryota; kingdom Viridiplantae; phylum Streptophyta; class Pinopsida; order Cupressales; family Cupressaceae; genus Sequoia; species Sequoia sempervirens. The sequence goes on along the minus strand of VDFB02000007.1, from coordinate 118,937,150 downwards.
TTAGTCAGGCTAGTCCCTTTAGATTTAATTTTGCTAATATTTAATTCATTTTCATTTAATTTAATAATTATTTTTGTTAAGTTCTATTACCTCCATAGACCCTTAGCTTTATCCGATTTCAAAGGAATTAATTTAGCTCATTAAATATCACTTATACTGATTCTAAATTCCAAGGTCATCACATATTTCCATTGACCTTCAATTTAAATCCCCTTTTTAAAACCTTTATTTATAAATTTATTACTCATGTCCATTTAATATTATGAATAATTTTTATGAATCATTTGATTTTTACTTGTATTTAAACTGGTAACCCCTCTCAAGTGGAACATATTTAATCAAGGTGAAATATTTTGACAAAACCCTTCTTAAATAATTAATCTGACATTTAAACCATATATTATAGTTTATGTATTTAAGTGTTATTATTTGAATAAAAATAATTTGTTTAAAATAATTTACTACATATCTTTATAATTTTCCTAAAAAATTAACTCATGCATCAAATTCAAATTATTTAAGTTTCAATAAAATGAATTTAAAACAACTCTCCCTTTTCTTTTTTCTTTGATATGATTTTTAAATAAATCTCTTTATTCTTTTTTTCTTTAATATGATTTTTAAACAAATCTCCATTTTCTTTTTCTTTTTTAATATTAAAGGCTAAAATAAGGTGAATATCAAGTTGTAAAATTTTCTTTAAATATTGAACTACAATTCATATTTCCATTACAACTCACGTTTCCCCATTTATTGAAAAAGCCTTTATTAATTTAATTTAAATAAAGATTTTAATTTAAACAATAAGTGAGTTGTTGAGATTGGATGAGATTGAATCTCCTCCTTTAGATATTAGGATTACAAATAGAAACCACAAACATGGATTGTTAAAGATTTTTCTCCTTTCTACATCCTTATCATTTGACTACAAGAGGAATGAAAGAGGAAACTCATTCAAACTCAATGGAGATGTGCCTTTGGAAGTTTGTGAAGAATTCTTATCTTGTTGCAAATTTTCATTTGCCCCATTTGCTCCATGTAAATATTTTAAATGTTTTTCAAACCCTAATCCTTTAATTCTTTTTTTTTCCTTTTGTAGATATGGTGACTGGGTTTATCATTAGATAGGGTATGACTAGTTATGGGTTTCATTTAAATCCACACTCCATGTGAATATATATTTGTATTGTTTATTTTGAGATTGTGTCTATGGTGAAGGGATATAACCCCATTATGTCCACGCCAATTTTTTTTATTCCTTCACTATCATTATATACATATTTTAAAAAGGGATGGCTGCAGAGTTTTAAACTACTCCCATATATACTTCTTTTCCCTTCCCAACAACATCCATTTTATCTTATTAAACAATTTTTATTTTTTTTATCTGAGCTTACCAATTATAAAATGATAGTTTTTTTTTTCTTGTTTTATACTCTTTTTGTTGTAATTTATATCTTTCAATGCTTCTTATTTTGGGCAGATCACAAATGACTGCAATAAGTACTTAGATTTTCCATTTCCCTAGTTCAAACACATGCACAAACAGTTCCATTATCTCACACTAATTACAAAACAGTGAAGGTTTCCATTACTTTATTTTGGGGAAATAATTGTATGGTTTTCTTCTTGTTTTAAAAATACATATTTAAATATACAAATCAGAGTTGTTCCTATTTGAGTTGTATCTATTTTTCAAACCTGTGTGCTACAAATATTTTTATTTGGTCATAGGTGTAAAATAAATTTATTAATCTATTTATTGTTGTGCAGGTATCTTGCATTATTTTTATTTTAGAAAGGTTTGAAGGGGCAGCGGTTGTGTTATAGTTGTGTCCCCCTTGGGGCAGACTCACAGGCCATTCCCAAACCTCTTTTTTTTTCTTTTTTATTATTTATTTATTTATTATTGAGGAAACATTTAATATTTAAAATTTAATATATATATATATATATATATATATATATATATATATATTAATTATGTACTATAAAATCAATCATACTTTTTTTTATTATTATTTTATTTTAAAAATATAGGTTAATCAAATAGTTTTATAGGAATCTTAAATAACCCTATCTTAATCATCCCAAATAAACATATTGAGTAAGCTTCATTAAGATATAACAATTATGGAGAGTCTTATTGCTCAACATAAAAAAATAATAATGACACCCTCCAAAATAATAATTTTACATCATGAACACATATTTATGACAAACAAATATTGAGTCTATATTTACTCTTTTGGATGTAGAGTAACTATCCTCCATTACTTAAATTATTTTCCATTAAGTTACCAATCCATCCTATTGCTTCAATCACCAATAGAAGAAGTTAACTATACTTTCAAATATAAACTTGAAATAACATTTCTACTAAACCAATTTTAAAAAGAACCCATCACATTTTCCACTATGAACACACCCTTCAACAAATTCCTTTAAGAGAAAATAAAGAGTCCATCATTACCATTGCAAATAAATACCAAATTTTCTTTTATTTTTATCCACAAAACCCCAAGAAGAAAATACAATAAGTGAAACAATAACATGCTAACAAATCAAGCTAGCTCTAAGCAAATAATATTAGGATAATTAATAATTTACAAGCTCATGAAATAAACTTTGCTCTCCACCCAACTATAATAACATCATGAAGCCTCATGGGCTCTAGACATACCCCTGAGCAAGCACTAAAATGTTACCAAATGATCTTGGTATGGAAGTTACAACTAACTTATTCAACAATTACAAATGCATTCATTTTCAAAGAACCATTCTAACTCAAGAACTTGCATATCACTTATTTTATCAACTAAAAGAAATTAGAGGATATAGGAATTGGATTTCTCCAAGCTACTCTACTTGGATCCTTCACTCTTCTCTTTTCTCCATAGCTCTCAAGCTTTCCTCCCCAATCCTAAGTATGAAAACAACCCCAAAAAGAAAATGCACTCTTCAAACTCTCATAAAATGACTAAGTTCTTTAAAGGGAGAAGTGGGTAACACCCCACTCATTCTTCCTCTCCAAAATATATAGAAGTTTCAACTTGCAAGTTTTAGGTGGGGAGGTGTGAAGTGTACCTATCTCCATCAATGAGAGTCTTTTCCTTATTAAAGAGGAAGCATGCACTTGGATAACTCCTCCATATTTTTATCTCATCATCTCCTCAAAACTCATCAATCTCCATTATGAGGACTTTTCAGGGGTCAAATCATGTCCTTGGAGCACTATTATATGCCCACATGACCCCTACCACTATGGTATAGACCCTAGGGGGTTTCTTTTTTCATCCCAACCAAGGAAATTAACCAACAACCCTCTTTAAAGACCCACCTAGGGTTCCATCCGAATTTCACACTTGGATAAATGGGTTTCTAAACTTTAACCCCAACTTACATCTCTCATGACACACAATTAAATACCCTTTCAACCCAAAAGAATAAACACAATAACTCTATTTCCTTCTAAGCTCCCAAAATAAGGAAATAAAATACATAACCATAAGAGGATGCCTTTTAATTTGTTATTATTGGTTTTCCCTTCTTGTATTGGCGCCCTTTCTTTCTTGCACATTACCAATGAAATTATAAGCAAAAATCACATATCACATTAATTTGGTAGTTGAAATAAGGTTTAATTGTACAACAATTTCATTAAAATTCCAATTTGTACTTATAGTTTACAAGTGCTAATATTTTCATAGCAATGATAATAAAACATTTCAAAATGAAATACAAGCACATTGTCACACAATCACACTATGCATTGTATGAAATATATCTAAGAATCTATTTAGGAGAATATATAACAAAAATTAAGATTGTATTATCCACATGCGAAGTGGGGTCTTACAAAGTTTATCATTTTTTACTTGGATGATATTATATTTTTTAGTAAGAATAGAGACAAAAATTTGTGGCACATCATACAATTGTTGCAAAGGTTGAGAGAGGAGTTGATTAATGTCAAGAAGTGCAGCTTTGTGAAGACAAAGTTGGTATATCTGGGTTTTTTTCATTTATGTTGAAGGATTGAAGATGGAACTTGAGAAGGTTAGAGAAATTGTTGAGTGGCCTACACCAGTGAACATAGGGGAGGTAAGATCATTTTATGAATTTCCTAGTTTCTACTGGAATTTTATCAAAAGCTTTAGTAGCATTTGCATACCTATGACAGATACAATGAGAGGAGATAGGAAGGATTTAAGTGGACATCCAAACCACAAAGAAGTTTTGAATTGTTGAAGCAAAAGGTGACAGAGCAACCAATGTTACCATTGCTTTATTTTGATAAAGTATTTCAAGTTGATTGTGATGCCAGTGGAAATACAATAGGAGCAGTGTTGAGTCAAGAAGGAAGACCCATAGCTTATTTTAGTGAGAAGCTGAATGATGTTAGAAGAAGATACTCAGTTTATGATCAGAAGTTGTATGCCATAGTTTTCCTTGAAGAAGTGGAGACATTATTTGTTGCCTAAGGATTTTGTGTTGCACACTAAACATCAAGCTTTATAGTATTTGAACAATCAAGAGAGGTTGAAATAGATACATATGTGTGTTGGAGTTAAAATAACACTGAGAGTGGGGGTGAATCAGTGTCTTAACAAATTTGAAAAATTTTAACAATTCAAAAACATAGCTTAGATTTGATCTCAATGTTATTATAATTAATGCATTCATGAGTTGAATGTAATAATTCATAAACAGAATTGAGAAAAATAAAAATCCCAACAGTGAACTGAAACAACAACAACATAGTAAAGCGGTGAGAACACGGAAGAACAAAGTGACAAAAAAAATTCCGAGTGGAAAACCCTCCTGGGGTATAAAAACCACTCCCTAAATGCCTTCCAGGCTTAACTTTTAATCAACTGTTCACAATGCCTTATAGGCTGATTTTTGAGCACCCACTCAAGGAGCACCAACCCCTCGTTTAGAGATATCTATCTCAAGGAGTACCAACCCCTCAAATTATGTTTTTTGAACAATAATAATAACTCATAGGATTTCTCTGTTTTTAGTTAAGCACATATTTCTCTGTTTTCTAGTCTATAGAATACCTTAAAGATTCAATAATTGAATCCCTAAAATACTTCATAGAGAAGAAATTTACAATCTTTGCATCTTGTTATTCATATTTTATAGTAGATTTTTATCCATACATTTTCATACAGCCAAGGAATGATAATCTCAGAATTACAACAACAACAAAAAAGAGTTTTTTGCTTCTATATATTCATCTGCTAGATAGGTAACTGTCTTCAAAAGTAACGACAGAACAACCAAATCACAACAAGAGCAATTTCACCTAGCTAAGAGCCATTCTCAACAAATCTATAACGTATGAGTTCATATTTCTGAATAAAAAGCACAACTGTCCACCACAAAAAAACATAACCTCTAATGCTGAAAGACAAAACTTAGTTAGGGCATCATATTGACTAAGATGCAAAGAGCAGTTAGAATAAAATGGTGATTATAAACTAGTATGAGCAACATGTAACGCATAAATAAAAATACCAGACAAATCTTTAACTCCCATGGCTCCATCAATCACTGTCGAGCTTCCAGCCAGAAATGCACCAAATAGACCTTCCATAAACCATTTTAAAAACCATTACAGTCAGCAACAACAGAAATGTTAACACTCAAGATGGCGGCCAGGCTAGGGTTCGATACCTAGCTAAAAGAGTAAACTAAAAAAAATTTCCCTATTCATTTTTATTTCCATCGATGACATGTTATGACGAAGGCAACTTTAACGTTGCCAGACAACCTTATGTTTGTCACTTTCGCCAAGATCCATCAGAGTCGAGAGAAGACATAACGAATACATCATGTCTCATTGATAGGCTTCCTTAGTGTATTATTCATTCACTGAGACATAAGGAAACTTCTCACTAAGATTTACTTTTGTTTCATTCACTATCGTTGTGACCAAATGATATTAGAGAGACCTCTTGTAGACTTCATAATGTTTTGCCGAGAGTCACTTGAAACACATTGTCGCCGTGACACATGGTTTTTCTTGCCAACAAGCCTTCTATCTTATGAGTGTCGTTGTAACTTCAAACCATCAGGGAGACCTCTTGTAGATCATTTCATGTCATACCAAAAGAACTTATCCACTCTGAGTCGCAGAGACAAATCATTTTTTATGCTGACAAGGAGCCTTTTTTTTTCCATCGGTGAGACCGAGGTCACTCGCCGAGACCTCATACTGAAAACCTTTAACTCTTACCGATAAGCCTTTTGTGCCAATTCAAAAAGACACCACGAGATCGCCATGACATTTCATTGAAGCTATAACTCTCACCGATGAGATCTTTCCTTGCATGGTCGGTGAGACAATATGAATCGCTAAGACCTCAGCCCGATGGCCAAACTCATGCTGATATGCTTATCCAAATGTGGGTCGATGAAACATTACACCGAAGATGATTTCCTTTGCCGATATGCCCATTCTGAAGCGGGTCGGGGAGACAAAGAAATCAATAAGACCTCATCCCGATGGTATAACATATGTCGATAGATAACACTTTTTGTCGCTAAAACATAAGAGAAGTCTTGCCGACAATAGCCTGTATGATAAATTCAATCGACATGACATTTGAAATGTCTTGCCGATAGGAAACTTAGACATTTCAAAGTGGATCGGGGAGACCCTGCCATTCTCACACCAATATGAGTAAGCCTAAAAGATAAACAACCAATACCTATGATATGCAAAAAGAACCATCCTGACAAGAAAATTGACAGAAAGAGATTTTGTCATCAAGGACAAACTGTAAACATAACTAAGATCCAACAATGTGATGGTTTGAGTTCTTGAAAAGTCATACATTTGTGTTGAAGCATAGGAGTGGCAAGTCAAATAAAGTTGCAGATGAATTAATTAGGAGAAGGAATTTTCTGACAAAGATGAGGATAAAAGTATTGGGTTTTGAGGAACTAAAGAATGTGTATAAGGATGATCTATATTTTTTTGAAGCATGGAAAGCATATAAAGAGCTAGTAGTGACAGATGGGATCCAATGGTTAGATTATTTCATTTAGGAAGATAAGTTGTTCAAGGTAAAATAGTTGTGTATTCCAAAGAGTTCAATGAGAGTGAATTTGATTAAGGAAAAGAATAGTTGAGGATTAGCAAGAAATTTTGGAGTGGAAAATATAGTAGCCATAGTGAGTGAACACATTTTTTTTCCACAGATATATAAGCATGCTAGGAAGTATGTTTAGAGTTACAAAAATTTTCAAGTAGAAAAAGGGAGTAGTCAAAATATTGGATTATGTAAATCTTTGATAGTACCAAAACGACCTTGAGAAGACATAAGCATGGATTTCATATTGGGATTACCAAGAACAAAGAGATGATATGATTCTATAATGGTAGTAGTGGACATATTTTTTTAAATGACACATTTTATTCCTTGCAAGAAGGCTAATGATGTTGTACATGTTGTTGATCTCTTTCTCAAGGAGATTGTGAGATTGCATGGATTTCCTAAGAGTATAGTTTCAGATAGGGACACCAAGTTCTTTGGATACTTTTGGAGGACATTGTGGAAGAAGATGAAAATAGACCTAAAGTTTATTTCAGTGTATCACCCACAAAAAAAATCCAAACAGAGGTAGTAAACAAAATTTTGGGTAACTTATTGAGATGTTTGGTTGGAGAAAAAGTAGGAAATTGGGACATAGTTCTACCACAAGCAAATTTTATATACAATAATTTAGTAAATTAGAGCATGGGGAAGAAACCATTTGATATTGTGATAGGAATGCATCCTAGAGGAGTTGCAGAGCTCAAAGACATCAATATGGAGAACAAGAGGAGTGCAGAAGTAGAAGAGTTTGTAGGATTCATGGAAACATTGCATAGTCAATTTTGAAAGCATTTGGAAGACATGAACAATAAGTAAAAGGAGCAAGTAGATGAGAAAAGGAGGCATAAGGAATTTTCTTTGGGAGATGAAGTTATGGTATATCTCAAGAAGGAAATATTTCTAGTAGGTATTGTATACACTCAAATTTGGTCTGGAGGATTAACTAAATATAAGTTAATTAATGATCTTTAATTATTCTACTTATAAATAGATTGAAAATTTTATTTATATAGTTCATTTTCTCTAATTCTTCCCATTCTAAATCATTTTATTCATATCTTAATTAAATGAACAAATTTAATTAGTTTGCTTTATTTAATTAACCCCCTCTCATTAAATTTGAATTTAAGCACATGTCTACTAACTTCTTCCCACCTTCCATGTCATCACGTGTCTCAAGAAATTAAATATTTCTAATATTTAATTTAGCATTTATCATCAACAAATTCTAACTAATTTGGGACACTTGGTCTTCATCTCCATTTTATTCCTCTTCACACTTGACAGTTTGTTCTTATGAAGGGAACACACTCCACTTTTCTCTCTAACCTCTTCATCTTCAACCGTCCATTCTCCAGATCGAATCCAAACTGTTGATTTCTACCACCTAGGCTCATGCCTTGGAAAATCTATAAATAGGCCCTCATTCATAGCAAAAAGGGAGAGAGCTGAGATTTGTAGCAATTACACTCTACAATATTTTAATTAGCATTGTCATTTTAGTGAGAATTTTAGTATTAGCATTTTAGCATCAAGTAGTTTAATCATGGCATTTTCATTAACATCTTAATTATAGTATTTTCATCATATCATTTTCATTAGCAGCATCATAGCAACATTATTATCTTTGCATATCATTTATAGCTAGTTTATCAATCATGTAATGTAGGAAAAATATCTTGCATTTCCAGCATCTCTCATTCTTCAGGTTGTCATTTGGAAAGTCATGTGCACAAACAATCTAAGAGAAAAATGACTTAAAGGATCCTTGGAGATAGAGGACAATGAGACACCATTGAGGAATTGTTGTTTTAATTTGATTATTATTTGAATTCCTTGATATAATGTTTCATTGGTGTGTTGTATAGGTTTTATTTGCTTATTCACATTATTCATACACACAGAAATTAGCACCCACTGTGGGACCTAGACCCATTTTTAATATTTTCTTGCAATTTTTCATCAACGGGTCCATTCGTGAATTTCAATGTAGCGCATCCGCGACCTATCTCAATGCATAGGTGGTGACTTTCGATGCATCTAAGCTCTATTATAGCACATACATAGCCTAGACTAGTGCATATACCTCCTCTTGCAGTGCATATACAGGATTTAATTTCCCTTTTCTATTTTCCAGAATAGAGCATTGAGTGTGTTTAATAGCGCATATATTGAATATTTTAGCACATATGCTCTCTATTTTAGTGCATACACCTTTATTTGTAGAAACTTAAAATTTTGGGGGACTGATTTGTATCTTTCTATTTTGTAGATACTTTATATGCTTTCAAAGACATATCTGAGACTACTAATGATGTTTGTAGTGGCTAGATTTATTTTCATTTGATTAAATTAGGCATCTAGTTTAATTACAAGGTTAATGAACACCATGTATGCTATGTTTACAAAGTGATAGGCCTATGCTCTCCCTTTTACTAGGTGACCAAAATGTCAAGATCACTCTTTCATTTTATTGCAATGGAACCTTTAGCAAGCCTACCTTAGTGGGAAAAAGTACTCACCCTAAGGGAACGACCTAAGTGGGAACAACTAAAGCCAAACATTCCAACCCACTATAATCAAACATGAATCATGATGAAAATCACATTCAACAGTAGTGTGCATTGATTATCCCTCCACCAATATCCTTGATATACATAAAAGCATTTGTGCTAAAGGTTAGGAGGCCTCCTGATGGAGTTTATCATTTGTTACACCGAACAAAAACCCTTACTAAGAACTTTAAGTGTATTAGCCAAGCTGAGTCAGTTGTCAAACATTATAATATTCACAGTGCAAGGGAAGGGAAGAATCTTCCCCCAAAATACTCACCATATAACTACCAGGGATTTTTGGCCAAAAATGGAGGATTTGACTTTGGTTAAGACCTAAAAAAGGCAAAAACATGGGCATCCTCTAGGGGGTGACCGGGCTATGTGAGCTGATGTAGTTCCAAGTTGTTGGATGTGATGTTATTAATGACCCTTGACATTACAAGAGTCTGACTGATTTGTTTTCTATTGTTCAATACCAGTGGAAATCAAAGGGATCAGACCAAGTCCTAGAGCATACACTTTATGTTTAGATCATAGGATGAAACGATTGTTTTACTACTTGCTTCTATGTTTGAAATCATTATTTAAAAGACCATCATGGGTACATTTAGTAAGTGATAATCAAAACAATGTTATAGATATGCAATGAAAAAGTATTTATTGGATAATAAAAACAAAACAATTTCCATTTTTGAATTGCATGATTGTGTACAATACAAATAACATCACGTGAATCATAAACAAAAAAAAAGGATGAATCTTACCTTAATGAGATCTCACATTGATGGGACTTTATGGAGGCATTAGCTTGTAAAATATAGGAACTTAAAATTGAGACCACTAGTGACTATCAGAACCCTTCCTATAAGTATAATGAAGTCTGAAATTTTCAATAATAAGTCATTAACCTTCCCTCATTTATAAGTAACAATCACACTTATTGATGGCTCTTCAAGCGAGAAGGAATATTTGAACAATGGTAGTTTCAACTATAAAATGTGAAAATACTTATTGATGGCTCTTCAAGCGAGAAGGAATATTTGAAAAATGGTAGTTTCAACTATAAAAGGTGAAAATAGAATGGAAATTTAATGTGAATATCGACGTTGAGAGAAAAGTAATAAATTGTATGCAATCATCTTTTGGCTGAGGATTCAGTTTTAAAGCATTCTAATTCAGTGATTTGAATACTGCGAATGATGCTTTGATTTATTTGCTTTATTAGCTTGGTTTTATTCCCTTTCTACAACCTATTTTCCATTTTTTTTAAAAACTCCTTTATATAGAGTTTTTTATAGCAGAATTAACATACAGTTGGATAATATTTTTTGTTGAATTATTATTTTCTCACTCTACTGTTCAATTTTTCAATCTGCTGTTCAATTTTTCAATCAGTTATGCAATTCTTCAATCTGTTGTCCAATTCAATCTATTGTTCAATTTCTCACTCTGCTGTTCAATTAATTTTTCAATCAGTTGTCCAATTCAGTATAGTGGTAGAACTTGAGTTTCAATCTTTCATTGTATCACATATAGCTAATTAATCTTTATTTTATCCCCCTATTCCATCACTTCCACCAACGCTGAGAAGTCTGTAATTAATCTAGATACTGGGGATCCTCTCTGGAGTTTTAAAAATGGAATAGAATTGGTGTCTTAAAATGTGAGGAAACCAATTTATCAGACCCAGTGCTTTACAGTTGGTGTTGAGAAGGTTTGTGTTGATCAACTCTATCCATGGTAGATATGTTAGCAAGCATGTCGGTTGGCAGTTTTCCTACTACATGTTCCGCATTAAACTAAATATGTAGTTTCCAAAATCTAATTTTATTTACCATCTTACTCTCTAATGTGTATTTCTCGGTGACATGGTTTTAAGATATGGATGGAGAGATGCTTTCTGGATATGTTGTTAATACCAAGCTGCTTACATGACTAATGATTCTAGATTACAACATTGCTGCATAAGTAGGTTTTCGAGGTGTGAGTCTGAAAAGCACCTATTACAAATAAGATAAATTATGCATTTCCAAACATAACAAGACAAAAAGCCACCTTCTGTTATTCTTTCATAGAAGTATATACGTTGTTCTAAAGCTCCTATTTTTAATGAAAAGCAGAGAGGATGTTGGAGAAGTATGTGGAATCTAGCTTACACCGCCAATTGTATTTGCTTGAGTGTCACTAAAGCCTCTAAAAAAATCTATTTTATGCATTTCCTGCAATCATTGCAATTTCATGAGATCACATTTTCTTGGGATTCTGGGTTAACAACTCACACGCCTTGCCTATGCTTCCATATTTTGCTATCAACAGTTCACACGCCTTGTCTATGCTTTCACATTTTGTTGTCCAAGGGTTCATATGCTTTGTCGATGCATCCACATTGTTCCAAATCATCCATTCTGGGGCGAGCAGAGTGAATACCGAGAAAAAGACAATGAAGTTTGGTCTTCCACCTGTCGTTTCCATTTGCCTGAAAGTTTCTAAAAGCTCTTCACTAAAACCAATCTGTGCACATTTAGCATTCATCATAGCCCTGACATCATATTTTCTTGAGGCATGCATACATCGAAGCACATATATATCTTTTGGTGAATAATAAGATAATTTATTTTAGTAAATGAAAGAATTATTATGATAGACATAAAATGTCCAAGGAGAATATCATCTTCCTTAAAAGGGATTGAGTGATCAATTAAAATTAATGTATTGATCTTGTTCAATAGTTATATGGTTAATTATTGCTTTAGTAGGTTGCTTGCAAAGGACTCTGTAGTAAGTTTAGTAAATCTAATGGGGATATTTTAGTGAGTAAATTTTAAATGCATGTTATTAGTTATGACATTTAGAATGCTGAGAATATCGTTACTGGAGGTTATAAATGTAAGTGTAATTTTAATTCTTCTAGGATCAATTTAATATATTTTAGGGAAATTTAGGACTACTATGTTGTATGAAAGCATGATTTATGGTGATTGAATTCAATGTTAGTTCAAGGGGTAATCTTTGGTGTAAGATGAAATATTTATTATTGATTATCCTAGAACCTAGTGAATCTTAGAATAGAAGATTTGATGATTTATTTGATTTTATTAAAAACGAGAATAAGTTAGGAATACTTGAATGAAATTTTAAGGATATAAAATTAATGATGCAAGAAGAACAATATAAAAGAGTCAATATTTACTATTACTTACAAGTAAATTTTTCCAACCTTTAAACACATACTAGTGAAAAATATAAAAGATTCAATCTTTACTATTACTTACAGGTAATTTCCAACCTTTAAACACATATTAGTGATTTTCTTTTTTGTTACCTGAACATATCAATTCATTTCTTGGATCTTGGGTTTTAGAGAGGGTTCTTAAATTGTTTTCACTTGTGAAGTTTAAGAAATACTTAGCTGAGAAATATCTTGATAAAATAAAGTTCTTTTCAGATTCATCCTTATGTGGACTTACTAGGTATTGTTTATAAATTAAAATCATTATATTATTAGTAATTTGTTTTTATAAATAGGCTTGAGTGATATTTATTTATTTTGGGCTAGTAAATGTATCGTTTCAATTATGATTTGATAAACGTAGCTTGTATCCATTAGCATTGCTGATATACTTATACCAATTAGACTATCTTTGAATTAATGTTTGTTCATTGCAATTGTTTATGTGGGTAGTAAAATTGATGGACTATGTTTTAGATATATTTAAGACTCAATTTTATTAATTGCATATATTATGATGGCTCAATTTAATTATCTACACATGTGTTCTAAAGATGTTGATTTGATATGTTTAAGGGAATATTAGTGAATAGGGGTTTAGGAATAGTAAAGGATATCTTAGTTCAAGTTGTCAACTAAATGATATGTTGGTAATAATAAGGAGAAATAGATTCTTGTCTAGATTATGATTACAAATGGATTCTAACGTATAATTCAAATGTTGGCATTATATTGTTGAATTCTCATTTGAACGGCCCTTGAAATATTTCCATACATTAATAATCAAATTAGTAATTTATAATTTAATATCATTAGATGGATAAGTTTTATGTATTAGTTTATTAAGTAGTAATTGACTAGTGACAAGGATTTCATATCTATTTAAAGTTTACTTGCATTAACGGTTTGTTTGTTGACCAAAGAATGTCATGGAACCATTATTTTCTCTCACGGCTGATAGCTATAAGAAATATGAGTATATGTATTATTGTGAGCTACCTATCAGCAAGGGGATATTGTTATGCCTTGCGAATTTTCTTGTGCAAATATGAGTATATATTAAAGTAGGCTATATTTTTGCTAGCATATCCTTACCCAGGTCTTCAATATTCCTCGGCTTCACCTAAGTGGGTGGCAGCAGATTGTGAAACTGTCTGGGGTAATGGACCCTAGAAAGGGTTGCATACCCACTCCTCTAGTATGCAATTCTGCATGGGTCACATGATTCTTATGACAAGAGGATTGAGTTTAGAATATATAAGTGTTATTATGTTATTTTTGTGTTGGGATAGAGTCCTCCTTGAAACCTCGTAAGTGAACCCTTGGTTGGTCAGTCAATGAGTTGGAGCAACTCAAGTGGTTGAACTACGATTCCTTTGCAAATTATATATGTAGGCAAGGCTGTCAGAGACGAGCCCCTGAGGAATTAGGTCGGGCCCTTAGGACTGTTTACTTTTTCAAGTCATGATTTTAGACTTGTCTTTTTCTCTTGATATGGTAAACTAACAATGAATTGTATTGTTTGTCTTGGTGAACATGTGCTAACTACCGTTGATCATATGTGTGTGCCCAGTCATGTAGACCTTGAAAGTACAAGTACTGGGAGTGAGGAAACTTTGGTACGATGGAATGTAAGAGGTATGTTAAGTCGAACCTAAATAAATAGTCTTTATTGTTAAAAATAGTAAATCAATTCTATCATTACTTCTAATTAGGGATATCATTGACTATAGACATATGTAGTGGATTATGATGTTATTGTATTTTAAGTAAACAAAAAAAAATCATTTGCAAAATCAGTATAGTTTTTGTGGATTTGTTAAAAACACTCAATTCACTTATTCAAAAACAAGAAAACCAAGAAAACTTTCAAAACAATGACATTTCTAGTTTAGCACATAAAATTCCTATTTCAACATATTGAGTTCATAGTCTAGTGCATATAGGGTCTATTATAGTGCACTCACCATATCTTTCAACGCATATAGGGTCTATTATAGCGCATTTTACCTTGTCTTTTAGCACATAATATTTTTGTTCTAGTGCATTTAACTAATAGTCTAGCACATATATGGTTTATTATGGTGCATTTATCCCATCTTTCAATGCATATACAACCCGTTTTAGTGCATTCACCTGATACTCAAACAGAGAGCTAAATTGAACTTCTGTCTGATAACCAAAATCATATTTGGGGACCCTTTTTAGAGTGGAGATCATTCCTCATTACAACATTGATTGGTTTAATTGAAGAAATTGTATTTTTCAAGTACATTCCCTTTAACTAAACTTAGATCAAACAACTTATAGTGCCCAACTTATAGAAAAACTCTATCACTTGCATGACCGTTTTAACAAGACCTCAAAAAAAATCAAAGAAAAAGAAATAGAAATCCAAACCATCATGGCATAAGGAGAATAAAATCCTTTTCACATATTTCATCAACCTAAAAAAAATGAGATAACTGAAGAGGAAATTCAACAAGATCAACAAGACCCTAAATTTCACAAGTTCATAGAACAAATTCTAGAAAAGGATGGAGAGAAATACTTTTTGATGCTAGAAAATCAAGGTGTAAAACTACCCAATGATTTTGATGTCAATCAATTGAAGGGAGATCCCAAGAAAATAGAAGTTGACTCATGAATCACAGATCCATTGAATGCTTTAACTCACCAAATGCAAAATCTTCAACAACAAATCCTAGACATGCAAAGAGGAACAACAAAGAGATGTTTGCTACAAGACATATGTCCTTATCCATTTGACAGAGATATGAACATGATACCTTTTCCACCAAATTGTGAACTTCCAAAATATGAAAAATATAATGGAAAAACTAATCCTCAAGATCATGTAAGAGAATTCTACACCATGAGTTTGGAATTTGCACATGAAGAAACCTATTTAATGAGATTATTTCTGAGAAGTTTGGGTGGTCAATGCATGGAATAGTTTATCTCTGTAACACAAAATAGAAAAATGGTGAGCCATTTCTTACATTCTTACAAAGATGGAGATGAGTATTTGCTAGATATGCACATTCTATACCTAAGAAAGAAAAGATGGATATCTTTATTGATAATCTCAATAGTGAGATGAGTTATAGACTCCAATTGCAGTGTCCACCCAGTTTTGAAAAGCTGATTGAAAATAGACTTAAGATTGAGGAAGCCTTGGTTAAGAGAGGAGTATTGAAAATCTATAATGAAGGACCAAACTCTGCTAACTCTTCTAACCATCATAACAACAATGAAAAATATAAATTTTGGACAAGAAATAAGAATGTCGGTAATGATGGTGTAGTTAACACACATAACATAAAACCAATCTTCAATTTATTAGGTACTACACCCAAAAACAATCAAAACAATAGTGAATCTAAACTAGCTCCACTACCACATCAAAGAAAATTTACACCTTTGGGGAAATCAGTTGAATCAATGTTAAAAGAGCTTCTTACACACAAACTCATAACATTATCGGATATATGATATTTTTAACGAAGAGTTGAACCATCATGGTGGAACGATGCATATTATTGTGACTTTCATAGAAGCAAAGGTCATAAAACAAATGATTGTATGTAATTAAAACATTTGGTGCAAGACTTGATAGATAGACATGACGTATCAATAGAAGGACATAAAAAAAATGATGATCATGGATCATTTAAAAACCCTCTACCCAACTATGAAAAAGGAGAATCCTCTTCGACAAACAACAAAGGGAAGAATGTGAATTATGTCTATGATACTACCATCCTTCACATTTTTGTAGTTGATAATCAAATCAATGTTATAAAAATCAAGGATAAACAAGACAACCTACCAGTAAATGTGACCACAAGAGGACAATCCAAGTTTATATTGAAAGGAAGTACATCTAAAACACATGTTTCTCCTTCAAATCAATATAATATAGTAGATCAATTGCAAAAGATTCCAGCATAGATATCCATACTAGAACTTCTTAAAAAAATTCCAGCCCATAAGGATATTCTGGAAAAAGCTTTAGTGGACACCACAGTACCAACTAATTTGAATGTTTGTCAATTCTAAGCCATGGTGGGACATTTGAATACACCCCATTTTTTTATCATTCTCAGAAAATGATGATGCATCCCTCACTCATCCACACAATGCTTCACTCCATATTGAGGTTTTAATCCATAAACATAAGGTCAAACATGTTTTAATAGATGGAGGAGCTGGTATAAATATATGCACCTTAAAGCTTATTTGTTCATTGGTATTTTCAAAAAATTCCATAGGTTCCAGAAGAAATATCACCATAAAAGCTTATGATGATGAAGCAATATTCTCTCAAGGACTGATAGTATTGCCAATTCAAGTGGGACCAATTCAAAATGATATAATATGCCAAGTTTTAGACAAGGATTTGACCTAAAGCATACTCTTAGGTCGACCTTGGATTCATGAAATGCAAGTAGTGCCATCAACATACCATCAATGCTTGAAATTCCCTTACAATGGACAAGAGATCACAATTTCAGGAGATTCTAATAATCCCCACTACTAAAACACTCTCAAGATAGCCCAAGATGTTTTTGTACCACACAACAGATAAGCTCACTTCTATTTCCTCAAGTAATGAAATCCAACTCAATTCTTTGTCAAAACAGTTTGAGAAAAAGGTTCAATTGAAAGATAAAGGCATCAATGATTCTATTTCCTCAATTAATGAAAGCCAACTCAATTTTTTGTCAAAACAATTTGAGAAAAAGATTCAATTGTAAAATAAAGGCATGGGTGAGTATTCTTTTGAGTAGTCCTTATGTCTCTCACAAATACTACCTTCTCCAAAATCATATGGAAAACCATCAACGTATAGACAACAATATTCACAACCCATCACAATATTTGATGGTAAATTTGTAAAAGCAAGTACTCTAGTTGATGAATCTGAGGACAAAGACATTTTAAATTGGCTTTACAAAGATGAAGAAGAATCCCAAGTAGCAACTTCCAATATACTAATAGAGAAATATGGTAAAGGGTTCACAATCTTAGAAAAGATGGGATATGAAGGAAAAGGTCCTATTGGAAAATGGAAAGAAGGTATTGTGGAACCAATTCAGCCTATCTCAATCAATGCAAAAGACAAGACAGGATCAGGATACAAAGTAGAGACAAAAGAAGAAGCCACTTAGTAGATTTGTGAGAGAATCCTCCAATTGCAAGCTAGTTCTGAAACAAACTCAAATGAATATGAATGGGATTCACTATTTGAAGAATCTTGTGAAGACAAAGAAATCGATGTGATAAAGAAGTATGCACCCATACATATGGAGGGACAAAGTTCAAGGTCTAGACCACTTGAATTTAGCTACTACATAACGATGACTCTAGTGAGGATGATCAGACATCGAGCAAGACAAATAATTTTGAGGAGAGTAACATTATAGACCTTGGTGTTGCTAGTGAACACCTCGAAAGCATTTCAATCATAACCCTCACCACCTTTGATCTTGACTAATCTGATGATTTCTTACCTTTGATACATCCTAAACTCATTGATTGGGAACAAAATGAGCCTCTTGATATCCCTATCTTTTCAGATGATGATGCCATTATCAATTTCCTTTGTTCTGAAAATAAAGAAACAAGTTCTACCAATGAATTTCATAACGAAGCTTCAAATCAGGGGAGTGCCAAATCTCTTAGCTGCAAAATAAAGAATACAAAAATTGATCAAATGGTGAAAACCATGCAATGGCAGTATTAGATCATGAAAAAGTAAAAATAAAGAGCATATCCAACAGTGAAAACCTCTCTGAGGAACTGAAGGATGAGAGATTTGACACTCTTCTTGAGAATTATCAAGAAATATCTTCAATATTGGTTGAGCCTACGTAATCCATAAACATTGGTACTGTAGAAACAACAAAGACCATACACCTAGCGACATCAATGATAGAGCAAGAAAAGACAAATTTCACTAAATTCTTTGATGAAAGACAAATAAATTTTTCTTGGTCCTATGCTGACATGCCAAGAATGGATCTAGATCTAATAATGCATCATTTATCCATAGCACCTAGAGTGAATCTAATAAAGTATAAATTGAGAAAAATGCATCCACACATTTCCCTACTAGTGAAAGTAGAATTAAAAAATTATTAGATGTTGGGTTCATCCGACCAATTGACTATGAAGAATGGATTTCAAACATTGTGCCAGTCTCCAAACAAGACATCATCAGAATATGCACAAATTTTAGGGATCTTAACAAGTCTTGTTGAAAGGATGACTTTCCTTTTCCCAATATAGACATCATTATGGATTTAACAACAGGACATGCTATGCTATCACTCATGGATGGTTTTTTAGGCTATAATCAGATCAAGATTGCACTAGAAGATCAAGATAAAATAGCTTTCACATGCCCATGGGGTACATTTTGTTGGAATGTCATGCCTTTTGGATTAAAGAATGCAGGAGCCACCTATCAGTGTGCAATGACAACAATCTTTCATGACATGATGCAAACATTCATGGAGGACTATGTGGATGACCTACTAGCAAAATCATTCACTAGGGAAGGACATCTAGAAATATTAGATAAAATATTTAACCGATTGTTAAAGTTCAATGTGCGTTTAAATCCAAAGAAGTGTGTATTGGAAGTAACATCAACAAAACTCTTAGGATACATAGTCTCATCCAAAGGCATCGAAGTAGATCCAGCAAAAGTTCAAGCAATCATAGAAATGTCACCTCCTAAGAACATTAGCCAACTAAGATCTCTACAAGGAAGATTCCAATCCATCAAAAGAGTCATGGCGCAACTGGTGGACAAAAGTCATCCTTTTACTCATTTGTTACACAAGAATGTTTCTTTCAGATGGGATGAAATATGTGAAGCTACCTTTAATCAATTGAAACAATATCTGATGAATCCACTAATAGAGGGAAAACCACTTCTACTCTACATAGAAACTATTGAGGTATCTTTGGGAGCTCTGCTAACACAAGAAAAATCTTCAAGAAAAGAAAGGGCCATCTACTACATCAGCAGAACACTGAGTGGCTATGAAATTAACTATACATTCATTGAAAAAGTTTGTTTGGTAGTGGTGTTTGGTACTCAACAATTGTGACACTATATGTTAACACATACCATCAAAGTAATAGCCAAGATAGATCCATTAAAATATCTACTCAACAAAGCCACTCTAACAAGAATATTAGAAAAGTGGGTGATGATATTGAGTGAATTTGACATTCAATATATGGATAGAAGAGAAATCAAGGGCCATATAATAGAAGATCAGTTAGCTAAAGCACCATTGCAAGATGACCATCCTATGCACATTGAATTCCAAGATGTATATGTCCTCACAATGACAAGACAAAATTGGATATTATACTTTTATGGGTCTTACAATCAACATGGATTGGGTGATGGAATCCTATTTGTTAGTCCTTAAGGACACACTATCCCAAAATCTTACAGGTTGATGTTCCCTTGGACAAACAACATGGTTGAATATGAAGCACTAATAATTGGTATCAAGGTACTAGTGGAATGGAAAATAATAGAATTACAAGTTTATGGAGATTCTCAATTAGTCATCAATCAGGTTAATGATGACTATCAAACAAAAGATGACAAGATGATGCCATACAAGAGAATGGTAGATGACTTCAAGAAATACTTTGTTGAGATCAAGTTTCAACAAATTCCAAGAGTAGACAACAAAGCTGCAGATGCCATGGCAACCATTGCTTCTCTTCTACAAATACTAGAAAAATGAAGTTGTTATGAGTTCATGGTGGAACAATTTTTTACTCTCGCATATGACAATCCTAAATCCCAAGTCATGTGCCATCTAGTTGATGTTAATTCTTCAATTTATGGGAAGATTTATACCTATCCAAGAGACAATACCCTTCCACCTGATCTATCCTAGAACCAAAAACACAACTTTATTCATCAAGTAGCTCGACACACCCTGATAGCTGATACACTTTATTGATGAGGTCTTGATGGTACTCTCCTCTGATGACTTGAATGTGACGAGTCTGAAACTACCTTATGAGAACTTCATGAAGGTATTTGTGGTACTCATTCAAGTGGTCTTACTCTAGCTAAGAAACTCCTATACTTGTGATATTATTGGCCGAACATGGAGAAAGAATCTTTTCAATTTGTTAAGAAGTGCAAGAAGTGTCAAATCCATGGAAATCTTATACATGCACTAGTGCAGGAGCTGCAACCATTCACATTGACCTGGCCTTTTTGTCAATGGGGACTTGATCTTGTGGGTAAGATTCACCCATCTTCCTCTAATGGACATAAATTCATAATCACAGCCACTGATTATTTCACAAAGTGGATTGAAGCCATCCCATTAATGACAATCACTAGTAAACAAATTGCCTCTTTCATCCTAAACTACATTGTCTATCAGTACGACATCCCTAGCTCCATTGTCACTAACAATGGTAGACCCTTCAAAAACCAAGATGTAAAAGAACTTTGTGAAAAAAATTATATCCAACACCGATTTTCCACACCTTATTACCCTTAAGGGAATGGCCAAGCAAAAGCCTCAAATAAGACCATTTTAAAAATATTGAAGAAAATTGTCCATGATGCTGGACATGACTGGAATGTTCAACTAAACCTTGCCTTGTGGGCATACCATACTAGAATCCACACCCCTACAGGAGCCACACCATATGCCCTCGTGTATGGATTAGAAGCCATCTTACCCATTGAGGTTGAGTTACCTTCACTCCAAATATCATTGAAAGGAATCATTTCAGAGGAAGACTATTGAGTATCCAGACTACAGGAGTTGGAATTGTTAGATGAATTCCATCAGCATGTTTTTGATCATCTAAAAGCTTATCAAAAAAGAATGTCGAGGAGCTATAACAACAAGGTAAGACTAGGAACATTTCAGGTTGGTGACTTGGTACTAAAAGAGAATCCTCGCAATCAACAAGACCGAGAAAAGAAGGGAAAATTTGAACCTAATTGGCTAGGTCCTTTTATCATTGTATTAGTATATGGATCTCAAGCATATCAGTTATCTACACCCGACGGAGACCTATTTGAAGAACCTATCAACAACATTCATCTCAAGAAGTTTTATACATAATTCATCTAGTGTATGGTTTAAAAAGAAAAAAAATCCAAAAAAAAAAAAAAGTAGAAAAATAAAAATAAGTAAAAAAATAAAAATAAAAATCATAAAATTAGAAAAAGTACAATAAAAAACAAGTAGTGAAAACCTAGAAATAGACACTATTTGTGATAGATTGGATTTTCTATCTATTGGAATGTGTGTCGGTCATCTGCTTTTTGCCATCATTATGCATGTCCATCATAAAACCTCATGTACATATCCAGGCATTGCGGTCATGTCTCACCCTGGCTTGGCAATCATTGTACGCTTTCATAATAAGTGGTCGGTTTCTCATTGGGGGAAAATCCTGAACTCACTGGGGGAAATCTAATTTGAGCTTAAAACAATAGACAAGCAATAGTAAGACAACATAGCAAACATAATGATCACAATGAAACTCAACATTGGACATCAATCACATTATTTTTAGAAAACCAACCATTTGAATCAATAGCAAGATGGTCAAACCAAACATCACTGGATGATGTTCTTCTGAATCATGGTTTAATCACTTTAGCATAAATGTTCAACTATTGTATCTTGACTTTTTTTTATCATTTTTGTGGATCAACTCAAGGATGTCATGGACTAGAGAAGCTACGATGGAGTATGATATTTTTCTTTGTCTACTATCTATGAGTTGATCATTAATACTATGCAAATTTGTCATGGGACGTGATCTACAAAGTATCATTGACGAAATTCCATATTTTCATAGGAAAAGGATTAACTCTTGTTTGTTTTATGCAAACAATACTCGGGTCATCTCGGTTCAATTATACCTAGATTCTTGTATTACCTTGCAATATCAAAAATCCATGGAAGTTGTACTCAGGTCATCGTAGTTTAATTATACCATTGGTGTTTGTACTAACTTTCAACATATCAAAAGCTCAATGATGATAACAAGCACAACAAATCGGTTGACAAGATGACAACATTGCATATTTAGATTTTCATGGTTAAGATAGATTGCATCCATATTAGTTTTTGCATGTGAATTTTAGGTTTTCCAAGGCTAGCAATTTTCAAAATGATTTTATATCTCTTATTAAAAGATTGAGTACATTTGACATAAACAAAATGATCATTCACATGTAGTTGCATAATTATTATCATATCATACATACATTGGAAATTATTATCATAGGCCATCCATCCATGCATTAGATTGTATATTTGCATTAGAAAAATACAAAAAAATAATGTGCATCACATCTTATCTGCATGACCAAATCCATCTCATATATCATAAAGCATCATCCATAAAGCTATATAGAATCATAATCCATGCATCATCATTTCATTATTGCATCCATACACAACCATGGCATAATTATATAAACATCACATAGCATATAGAGGAGAAATCAAATGCATTCATCATAAAAGCATGTAGACAACATATAGATCAATAGTCTCCACTACATCTCATATAATATCAAAATAATCAATGTCAAGTGTACAATGATATCACAAAATATGGAGAAATACATCCAAAAAATGGTAGGAAATAATAAAGTCCCTGACTGAATAAGTAAATACATCAAGTATCAGTACATCAAATATGAGCACAAAAGCTACGTGTTGCTCTCCCTATACGTTGTAGGCCTCGATGTGCCTATTGTTGCACCACCAAATGGACTTGTACTTGGATCTCTACCTGATGGATCTCTGAGAAGTGGCCCAGTCACACCCCTACTTGTAGTCTATGACTGACTCTGACCTGACCTAGCACTAATAGACTATGTATAACTAGGGGCATGCTGCTCTGCAAGAACCACCTGATAATACAATGATCTATAGTAATCTATCTCTCAAGCTAAATGTTGAACCTCTCTGAGCATATCCCCTGCAGTAGTCCCCTCAAACAGTCTCTATAATCTCTTGGCTAGGGCCTCTGCATGCTCCTATCTCTGTCTCGACACATCTCTCTTTGTTGTTAGAGAGGCAATCTACTCCTATGCCTATGCTAGTTGTCCTTGTAATCCATCCACCTATAATTTTATGGCATCTATATGTGCCTCCTACTGATGGGAAGACACATGAATATGAACTTGAGACGGTCCTGCCTGCTACTGTCCTGAGGGAACCATAGATATCCTCCTCCAAGGTACTCTAAAATCTAGTATCTGGCTACCACTTGCATCTCCACCATCTCCATCATCCCCTCCATCCCCAAAATCTCCCTCCTCATCATCACCATCTCCCCCATATCTCCTCCATCTCGGTGCATGCTATGGTGCTCTCTCATCATCATCAAATAATGGTACTAGCTCATTAGGACTAGATATCCTCAATATGATATATGTGAAAAAATGATCAGCATACTCATCTATCATCACACTAGCCATAATATTTGGATAGTAATCCCATACCTATGCTTGCAATCTAAAATACTCCTCACAAGCTGTATCACAAGATATGGTGGGTCCCCACTCTGGAATGTCCTGATGTCTCTAAGCATAACACAAATCCCTGGGGCATCCCCTGAACTCGGCCATATTGACAAAGCACCCTCATAAGCATGAATCTCTCAATAATAAATTGGGACCATCCAATCAAATATCTTGAAGTACAAACATATGGCATCTCCAAATCATCCTTAGGCCACTCACAATCTAAGTACAATCACCATATGACTGCCTCCAGATCATCAAGCACTCGCTGCCAATACTCCAATTTTCCTAGCTTGCACTGGACAAGAGTACCTATGTACCCAAAGACATATGGCTTGCCAAATAGATGATCTCTCTCCACTAAAGGACAATTAACAACATATGCTCCCAAGCCCAAATCTGAAGTAGTGTCACTCTAGCTGATAAACTAGCGGCTCCAAGATACACCACCTGATGTAGATCATGATATAAATGAGCTAACATATAGGAACCCCATGCATATTGGATCCCCTGCATGATCATCCTCTCTAGTATCCTACCCTAGCCAAAAAATAGTCCCTTTGACCTATGGTCAGGACATTAGAAACCTCCAACAAACCCAACTAGAATAGATGGTAATGGCTCATAGGAATCCACCATATCCTGCCACGGGATCTCGTAACCAGTAATCTCGTCATCATAAAAATTCCTCCTCAGTGCCTTAATACCTCCCTACTCTGTATGGTCATATACAACTAACTCTCCAATCACGAGAATCCTCAATATCCAGTACACATCCTTTGGGGTAACCATCATCTCACTGGTAGCTAGATGGAACGTGTTGTGGTCACTATGCCACCTCTCAACTAATGCAGTCAATATCCCCTATTTATCCTATACTGGGGCATATCAAGCAAGGAAGATAAATGACATCACTTAATAACATCCAAATCTTCCTACACTAGATGTAGAATCATATCCCAAGTCTTCGAGTAGCACTCCCTAGACTAAAGAACTCGTAAGTCCTATAATCATGACATATCACAAATCTACATTTTTATCAATCAATCTAATCCACTCAAATGAGATTTCAATCAAATCTCATAGAGCATCTATCATTAACTCTCATTCATCATGGGGTCAATCATCATCTATCCTATCATTGACTCTCATCCATCATGTGGTCAATCATCATCTATCCTATCACACATCACCAATACAATGGCTAACACAATCATCAAACATCAAAAGCAAGGAAAAAAATCAACATTTCATCAATTCTGGTGTCAATGCACCAAAACAAAGCATCTATGCATTGGAACAATGGATGTGCTACAAAACTCCATCAATGTGCTGAACCAGAGCATCAACATCAATGCGCTAAAATTCTAAATGTGCTAAAACACCCAACATATGTGCTACTTGGCCACATATATGTGCTAAAAACCTAAATGCGCTACAACATTCAATTGATGCACTATATTGGGGCATAAATGCGCTAAATCTATCAATAGGCTACAACATTCAACCTATGCACTATTTCGGGTCCTAATTGCACTAAAATGCACTATCACGGATTTAAAAAACATGAAAACACACAAAAAACAAATTCAAATTTCAAAAGGTGGTTTCTCGAGGTACATATCGGAGGTCCATATGCAGTGGGGCAATGGTGTCGTTG
Organism: Sequoia sempervirens; assembly: GCA_007258455.2. Taxonomy (NCBI): domain Eukaryota; kingdom Viridiplantae; phylum Streptophyta; class Pinopsida; order Cupressales; family Cupressaceae; genus Sequoia; species Sequoia sempervirens. Next base: position 118,911,034 of record VDFB02000007.1, on the reverse strand, counting down.
AACTCGCTCAAATCAATGGGTGTGGTATGGGATCACCATCTTGCTAAATTGCTCAATCAACTCAATCACTCAAACTACAAATGAATTCAAATGAGCTCCTTTTTCATCTTTTTATCTTTTAAAGGGGTAAATGGAGGGTATTTAAGTGGGATTATTTTTATTTTCAAAAGGGCATCAATTAATCCATTAGCAGGGTCAGTATTCTTTATTGGGAGATAAATCGTCTCAAAATCCTAAAAATTTGAAAATCTTCATAAAATCATAAAAATTTCAAAAATTCAAAAAATCCTAAAAAATTCAAAAATTTCTCAATTTGTCTCCCAAGGGGGCATACATGCATCATCACTCAAAAATTAGTGTCTGGAGGCGTATCAAAAAAATTTATCAGCAAATTTTACTTTGAAGCAATGTGTCACAAACACATCACTTCAAAGACGGGCAAAATATATACACTCAAATTTGGTCTGGAGGATTAATTAAATACAAGTTATTTAATTAATGATCTTTAATTCTTATACTTATAAATAAATTGAAAATTTTATTTCTATAGTTCATTTTCTCTAATTCTTCCTATCCTAAATCATTTTTTTTATATCTTAATTAAATGAACAAATTTAATTAGTTTGTTTTATTTAATTAACCTCCTCTCATTAAATTTTAATCTTGAATTTGAATTTAAGCACGTCTACTAGCTTCTTCCCACCATCCACCTCATCATGTGTCTAAAGAAATTAAATATTTCTAATTTTTAATTTGGCATTTATCATCAACAAATTCTAACTAATTTGGGATTTTGGCCTTCATCTCCATTTTATTCCTCTTCACACTTGGCAGTTTGTTCTTATGAAGGGGACACACTCCCCTTTTCTGTCTAACCTCTTCATCTTCAACCATTCATTCTCCAGATCGAATCCAAACCATTGATTTTTGCCACCTAGGCCCATGCCTTGGAAAATCTATAAATAGGCCCTCATTTACAACAAAAAGAGAGAGTTGAGCATTTGTAGCAATTACATTGCAACATTTTAATTAGCATTTTCATTTTAGTGAGCATTTTAGTATTAGAATTTTAGCATCAAGTAGTTTAATCATTGAATTTTCATTAGCTACATCTTAATTATAGTATTTTCATTAGCAACATCATAGCAACATTATTATCTTTGCATATCATTTACAACTAGTTTATCAATCATGTAATGTAGGAAACATCTCTTGCATTTCCAACATCTCTCATTCTTCAGGTTGTCATTTGGAAATTAATGCACAAACAATATGAGAGAAAAATGACTTAAAGAATCGTTGGAGATAGAGGACAATGAGACACCATTGAGGAATTGTTGTTTTAATTTGATTATTATTTGAATTTCTTGATATAATGTTTCATTGGTTTATTGTATAGGTTTTATTTGCTTATTCACATTATTCATACACACAAGTACATACAACAAGTTGAAGATGAGGAAGATTCTAGACCATGTAAGATTCTTAGGAAGTTTGATTTAGGAATGCATATGAAATTACTAGAGATACTTGCCATTTCATCTATTTTCAATATTGCAGACATTTATGAGTACCATGAAGGATATTCAAGTGGTTGTATCAATGAATTTGGATTGGAAGATAAGTTGCCACAACAACCACTATCTAGAGCAGATTGAGTAGATCTTGGACATCAAAATTGGACAGAGCACTAGGAACAAGTAGTACAAGGAATATTTGGTGAAGTGGAAAGGTAGACTAATGGAGGATTCATCATGGATTTCTCAAGCTATGGTGGACCACTTTGGTTTTTCTCTAGCCCCTAGAAAGTGAGGGACTCATGACTCACTTTTCCTCCAACCGCAAGTGTCTGATGAAGGAGCATCCTTGCTTATGAAGAAATCTTGTATTAATCAAAAACATTTATTTTCTTGTAATTTAGTCTTTAGTTGTCTCAACAGTTTCTTTCACATTTTACTGCATTGTGATTTCTCAACTCATGGAGAAGGGTATAACATCTACATGAGGTTATGTACAACATATCTAGATTTCAGGATATTTTCAATCATTTGTAGAAATTTATCACTCTCAAAATTTTATTGTTATTCTCAATCAAAGCATTTGGGGTTGAACTGGTCTAGGATTTGTTGTGTAAACCTATTTTGGAGTGTGCAAAGCTTAATGGAGCATCATATGAGCATTTTGGATCTAGGGGAACTTTCTTGGAGATCCATAAGTCATTTCATTTACCAAGGTATTATATTTTCATGCTTGAGGCCAACTTACATGTTTGATCATTCACCAGAAGATGCCAATTATTTGTTGAAATGATTAAAAATCTTAATTTTAGAGACACTATGAAGATCCTTGGTTGAAGACCATCCAATACCAACAATGAAAGAACTATTGTAAGAAATATAATTAGTGTGTATCAATCAATAGGTTCAATGTCGCACACTAAAGATAGCAATGTTCCTCAACATGTCCTTACATCAACTATAGCAAGCAATGAAATGGAAAAAAGCTCATTTGATTACCAAAACAAGTAGGTCACTAAAAATAAGTAGAACACTATTAAATTCCATCAGGAGATGTGAAAAATTGAGGATCCTAATAGTAATTCTCTATGGGCATTCTTGGGTAGAATTCCACATAAAGACAAGATTGTTTTTGATGTATTAAGAGAACTAATTGATTTTTTTGTGGTGCAGTTACAAATGGAGGGTCTAGAAAGGACTGTCCAACCATGTAGCTTAGAGTCAACACAATGGAAATAACATAAGAAAGTACTTAGTAAACCTGAATTATCATTAATTCAATAACCTCCAGTCTTATATGCATCATATACATCATAGATTGGATAACAAGGGCTCACAAGCCTACCACAAGGGTATTACATATATTACAATTGGCTCAAGGCCTTATTACATTCCTCAACCTACAAGGTTGGATCAAAATGAAAACTACTACCAATGATCTACTTGATTAACTATTGAACTACTTTCCAAATGATTAAAAATGATCTTAAATATGAATCTCTAGATCCAATTATGATCTGTGTCAACCTTAAGGGTTTACAAACCCTAGGGTAATCCCACAATACTGGTTTACAATTTTTGGCCAAACTGGACATTGAACTAAATTTTTTTAACTAAATCTTCACTTTCAGGCACCTATAGGTGCTAAACCATGAGGAATTTGAAGATGATACAAACTAGTGATTTGTGACATTTTGTCTCTAGATTCCAATTTTTGTTTTTTTTTAAATTTTAGAATCATATTGCATTTCTTTTTCCATCTCTTTCGAAAACAAACACCATTTTTAAAGAGTGATGTTCACCGCAAATGCATAATTTTTTTCTATAAAGGTTAAAATTATATTTTTTTAAAATTTATCTTTGTAACTACAATATCTAGCACATTTATTTGGTTTCATAGTGCTTTATTGAATATTTTTTTCTTAACTAAGTTTTGAAGTCAAACTAATTAAAATTTAGACATAGGCAGACCATATACAACATAACTTTTTTTGTATACATATCAAAATTCTTTTTTTTTAACTGGATCAAGGACATCAATATCTAGCATGAACATACTCTTTAGAATTTTTTTGATAATCTACTATTTTCCACATTTGCATAATAAAGAGCTTGATTTTTTAGTGAAAAACCTATGTTTCATTAAGCTAAAAAAATACACAATAAAACCAAAATATATTAAAATTATATTCAATGGATAGCTCATTTTGAGGACTACCATCATCCAATTGGCTCTGTGAAGTTTCCTCCATTTTCATCCTCAACCTAAGCTTTGAAAGGAAAAAAATTACAAAAAATTGGTAGAAGAGGGGGAGAAGGGGAAAAAAGGGGGGTTCGCTCAAAGAGCGGTTCGAGCAAACTCCCCTTTGTCTTAACTTTCCCTTTGATTTTATTTTAAAAAATGTGCAAAAATGGCCACATCACAAAAAGGGGGATTTCTCAAAGGGGGTTTAGATCAAACCCCTTTTGGGTTAGAGTGAACACCCCCTTCATGCAAACCCCCCAAAACTTGAAATTTTCTTTATGGGAGAATTTTTACAATTTTCCTTCCTCGACGAAATTGTAAACCAGTATTGTGGGATCACCCTCCAGTTTCACTTAAGCTCTCAAAATAGTTTTTCCAGATTTAATTAGCCATTCTTCTACAAGTGTGATCGGGAATTTTGTTAGCCATTGGTTTTAAAAAAATCATCTATGTCAATTAGATACTTTGATCTTTTATGAATATTTTTTGGTGTGTTCTTGATTTTTATTTGGTACATTTGATTGATCATTCCTTATCTCAATAGGTGTGATGATTGACACTTGTTCTTGTTTTGCATTGGGTAAATTTGATCCACCTTTTCAATCCTCAATGGGTGTTTCAGTATTTGATTCTAGATTAATATCAGTTGGTATATATGACATACCTTCTCCAATTTTTTACATTTGACATAGACTTTTCATGTGATCCCTTTGTTTTTTTCTTTTTTTCCTCAAGTTGTTCAAGTGGTCCTCTCTTATTCCTTCCCATGGTTAATATCAATTTCTCTTAAATAAAAAATTGTGAATATATGTTAATAAATATTATAATTTAAAAAAATACTTAATTAAATTACTTAAACATATATGGAGTTACTTAAAAAATAAGAAATTACTTAAATATATATGAAATTACTTAAACAAATTAGTCTTTGTTGACATCTAAATGATAAATTACTTAACCAAGTTAACAAATTATCAATAAAATATGAAATAGTCATCAAAATTGACAATCAAAAATGTTATACAAATAAAAAATATTCAAAAATTAATTAATTGTCAAATTCCAATGTATTTCAATCATTTCAACTCAAATAAAACAAAAATATCTCTTACATAGTTGGGAAAAGTCACACAAAAAGTGGAACAAGTTGCAATGGGACCTTCAAAACAATTATCATGTGATTTTTTGGTCGTTAGGAATCTACTTAAACTAAAAAAAATGAATATGTGTTATGTTTCCATAACTTGTACATGTTATTGGTCCCTAAACTTAAGAGTTTTCACTTTTACCTCCACTTAAAAATTCCTATAATGTCAAAAACACGTGCGTGATTTTAACTTAACAAAACACATACATTCTTTTAACTTTACAAAACACGTATGTGCTTTTAACTTTAAAAACATGTATTTTTTTGCTTAGTTTTGGTCTTGAACGATGGATTTAATTTTATAAAACACATACGTGCTTTTAAGTTAACAAAACATGTACGTGTTTTGCTTAGTTTTGGCCTTACAATGTGTTATGTGACTTTTTCCCTAAGAGAAGAAAAACTTATGAAATAACACTTTTTGAATTAAAAAGGCGATGAAAAAATAAAAGATATTATGATCCTTTGGTTAGAAGAGATATTAATAAAGAATATGTATAAACACTCTTTAAAAAGGGGAATAATAATAATTTATTTAAATAATTATTCAAGAAAACCTTTGTGAAAAGGTGTGATGGTTTGGAAACCACCCCTTAAGACTTATATAAAGAAATTATGTGAGACATGGAAAACATTAAAGCATGGAGAACATTCAAGGGGAGAAGAGAAAAAGGAAAAGAGGAAGCAACACAAGAATTCAAAGGGAAAACAAGAGTGGAGGTTTGGGTCTTGGCTAGAATCAAAACATTTGGAGAAGGGACACACAATGTGTGTTTAACTCAGGGTACTTGACGTACACCCGGGAGTGTCCTAGCCAAGGTTATGTTTATGTTGTGAAGGCAGGTTGGGTTTTATGTATGAACTAGTTTCCTCTGGGGGTGTTTGTGCTTTGAAAAGCTTGAACCTGCAACCCTTCCTCTACATGTTGGATAGTAGCTTCCCAAGGAAAATTATAGATATGTGTTATTTGATTTTAATTTCATTCATAATTTAAATTTCCATTGCATTTATTTACTACATTTATCATGTTGAAATAATGGATGTTGAATCATCCAATGAAGTTGCACACACTTCAATGGATCTTTGCCAAGAAGAAATTCACCCACACAGAAAGTGTTACAACTAAGGGCATGTAAATGGAGATTATCTGATTGATATCTAGAATATGATTACAAATGTGCATATGCCTTGATTATATAGGCATAAGTTAAATGCAAGATGTATTAAGATGTTGCCATGTGTCTTGATCAAACATCATGTGATAAAATGTAAACCCTAACTACCTACCTAGGGAATGATAAAGTGATTGAGGTAAGTTCTAGAAAAGACAACTCATCTTCTAGAAGGAATCTTATCTCCTAAATACATGAAAAGGGTAATGAACCCATTATTAATGATTTTCCAATAATGCAACCTAGGACTTAATTAAATAAATAAAAGACCTAAGTTAAACTTATGCTAGTGTAATTAAATAATTAATTACACCAACATATCAATGTTATAAATATTGGCATTATACTAATATTTATAAAATTTAGCAGATTAATTATTGTTGCACCTTTTATTTATTTTGTTTTAATTAATATATGTCTTGGGTCATTGAATAAATTAAAGCATATTTAATTTTTGCCACTTGGGAATTAGTTGGATTATATTTAGTATCAAATCCTGATGATTGAGCCTTGCTATCTTTAAAATTTCCTTTATCTTTAGAAATTTCATATTAAGCAATGTGTAAAATGATCTTTATGTACCTAACATTATACGATTTTCAAGTAACCTTTGAAGACTTGATTTTATAAGACCTAATTTATAGCCTTTTCCTATATGCTAATTTGTATTTCTCCATTTTTTAATTGACATTATTGAAAATCCTAGATAATATATGTGTTCTTTTCATATTCATGTTTAAAAAATTGTTTATAATTAACATTACTTTTGGAAATCCCTATTTATACCTAGAATCAACTTAAGGCAACACATATTATAAATAAGTTAATGTGAAATAAAGTGATATATTGGCCTATGGTAGGCCAAAGGTGTTGGAATGCAATGGTAGGAGAAAACAAACAAAACAAACAAAAATAGAACCACAAATAGATTTAAAATTTAATACTGATAAAAAAACATTACAAAGATCTTTCTGAGTTGTTTCCCATTCTTCATGCTACCATTACATCAATTCTTACTACTGATGGAGCTTTTTATCATTGACAAACATCTTTACATACTCTAATTACAACTTTTGACTCTTTACAGCTCTATGGAGCTGGACTCTTCAAAGAGTGCATACAAAAAAAATCAATATATAGAAAAATGTCCACCAATAAAAGAGAGAACATGTTGGAAGAATGAAGTAGAATGTCTAGTTGTGTAGAATTTGTGTTGTCATTGATGTCACCATGTTGATTGAGTAGTTAGTTTGATTTGGTACTCTGAACCGCTTTGAAGAACTAGTTTACATCCTTTGGTATTTTGGTCTGTATATGCAGTACAAATAAGATTTATTCATGTGGTTTATACATGGTGTTCACTACATATATGTACATCTATGTTCCTAATTGTAGATGGTGCTTTCCTTTATATAAGAAGTTATGAGTATCACAATATTGATTGGAACAATGTTGACTAGTTGAAACATAGACTGGTGTTGGTATTTTTGTCTACAATCCTTCACTGATGATTTTTGTTGTGTGTGGTTTCAGGAAATGGTTTATGGATGTTGGAAGCTTGTAAGTTTATAATCTTGTGTGCTCATGTGCTTGTATGGCAAGTTGGAATTATTCTATTGATTGCATTTTGCTATTAGGACTATGTTAAATAGGCGCAAGACAATTGAGAGGGGGGGTGAATCAGTTGTCACACAAATTCAAACTTAAAAATTTATCACTTATCAAATCTTCAGCCACACTATTATGTTATTAAATATGAGCATGAAACACATATAACAAAAAGTAAATCAACAAAATTAACACCATATTTTTACATGGAAAACCCAATAAGGGAAAAACCATGGTGAGGATTAACTCGCACTATATAGTACTTTAAAAAGGAGGCTCACTGTCAAAAGGACTCAATGTCCAAGTACAAAGGCTCACTGCCTACAAAGGACTCACTATCCAACAAGGAGGCTCACTGCCTACAGAAAAATTATACAAAATGGAGTAAGGATTTACAACCCAAAAATGAACTGGTAAGATAAACCTAACATGTGCTGCTACAGTTTCAGATATGCTCACAGTTGTTTCCTTTCTGATCACACCTTCACATTCATTACCTCTTCACTATTTCCTCTATCACTTTCCTATAGACTCACTGCACATATTCTCATACACCCATTTGCACTTACTCATTCACTCTTTCATCCAAATTGTTTACCATATACTTATATATATACTCGATCTCCATTGTAGGCACTAATTAGGTTAGCTTCAACAAAGTATTTTTAAAATGTTTTAACTATTATTATGTCAGCTCTAATAGTTCACAAAATATTTCCAAACACACAAAACAATCTTTAGCACATTTCATCATGTCGACTCAGACCAAGAAATAGGTCGCACATAAGTTTTCACATCAAATCAAAATTAACTTAACAAGTCAACCAAGAATAATCTTCAACACAAGAAGGAAACAACCAATCTGTTGGTTGCTACTATGTTGTATGAGCACTAGAGCATGAAATATCCTGATCATGCATGCATTTAACATCCATCAGTAGTTTCCAAAAACTACAACCGAAGATTATCATCTGTGGAGAAGTGCAGACTAGAATATCAGATAGGAAACCAAAATACTGGACCAATCACCAGAGAGGATAAGCACCGGTATAAGAGTATCATACCCAACTGCTAACATTCTACCAACATGGTGACATACCAACATGGTAACATCAATGAAAACAAATAGATAAATTTACTCATTTTTCCAACAATCTCCCCCTTTGTTAGTAATGGCAACATGTAAACAAAATTTTCCAACTCCAATATCTCCAATCTCTCCCCCTAACTCCAATCTCTCCCCCTTTGACATCAATGGAAAAGGGTGCCAAAAATGAGTGCAAACATGGTGACATAAAAATTTCAAAAAGATTTCCAAAAATTTCAAAACTTCCAACAATCTAGATCATTTAAGCAAGAAAAAATTAAGTGAAGATGCCACTCTTCACCTAAAACACCTTCTTATACCTTTCTTTGAGAACTGGATTGATGTAGAGTGGCAGGGGAAGCAACACCTTTTTCCAATAGCTTCTCTCAATGCACACATCAACTTCACTATTCCTTCCAACAAGCAACTTGATCACCCAACTCAACTCATACACCTAGGAATGTTTGAAGGACTTTGGGATGCTATGTACACTCTCAACATGTCAAAACAAGACCAAATAACTTGACTTTACACTCAAAAACTCCCATTCTCTCATCACTCTTACACAAGCCCATGCAACCTTGCAACATTGCCAACTAGGATAGTCAAAATAAAAACTTATTAAAGGAATTAACAAAACAATGAAATCAGGTTTTATACTTCTAACAATATCCCCCACAAGTTACCAAAAGCACAAGATCAATCACCCAACACAAATGTATTAAAAGATTTATTTACAAGCCATAAACAAGGCTTAACTAGGCCTGTACAAGGAAGCTTTCAACTTGTAAAGGCACACCCCAAAACTCCTAATACCTTTAAAAGACTCAAACAGGTTACCCAAGACCCCTTTCACATGTTTCATCCATTCTATTTCTTTAAAATACTCAGAAATCAAAAGAAAAGCTTACAAATGATCATTTTTTGGACTGTTTCAAGGTAAAACCAGACCTAGGGCATCACATAACTTTTGCAAACCTCCATTTTTCAATCTGAAAAAAATTGCAGCATGTAAAGGATTCCTAAATCTACCAATCCAAAAAGTTTCATATTTTTCCCACAGTGGAAATGGGAGTTACATCCATTTTGGTGACCAAACCCTTGTTTTGCAAGGTTTCAGACCCACTTTCACTAAAATTGATGTAACTTACTCAATACTTAATGAAAACGAGCCAAATCACCACCAAAAGAAAGTATAATTTTCCCTCTTTCAAACCATTCCAATTGGTATCCTGTACAATGATGTACTATACTGTACCAAGCATGGGAATAGTGAAAAATGCTGGAAATAATGAAAAAATAGAGTTTTTATTATATTTAATGCTTCAAAACTTCAACCAACCGCATGTCTCGACCAAAAGGAAGCTATTTAAACTTTTCCAAATCATTACCAATGACCCTCAACTTATGTTTGAAGGAGGTAACCATTGAAAAGTGTGATTACATCCTTAATAGTGAAATTACAACAAATGACAACATGACAATTTTTCACAATTTTGCATTTTTTTGAAGCAAATTGCAATCCTAACACCTATGACTTCTAAACCATTCTAATGGCTTAAAAATAGTCTTATTACATTCTTAATACCCCCACCCTTGCACATTTACATACAAATTCATGTTTTTTCCTTCAAAGGCCACAAGAGCATCTTTTAGTGCAAGAGTGCATTTGTGTACATTGAGACTCAAAACTCAAAAACTCAACCTAGATCTTTCTCAATGGTCTTGATTGACATTATTAATGACAAAAAGACTCAAAAATACTCATTCTAACCTCCTAACCACCTATTTTCATCAAATAAGCAAAAAAATGGAGGATGAGGTGTACGTGCTCTTGCACCATGGATACAACTTCTTCCAGTTAAAAACAACAGACTCCAATTTTGTGCATGTAATTTCTAATAATCCCAACAGAGTAAAATAGAGTGACCAATCTACATTAGAGCATTGTTTCTCAATATCTTCAGCATCAACAAGAATTCAGGAAAGATGCTTTAACCAGACTTCAAAAATTTCTTTAAGAAGCTAGAAAGTCTTTGTCACATCATCTCTTTGTCTTTGTGTTATGATCAATTCATCCTAAATTTCACCAACTGTTATCCTTTTTTTCCCTTCTTTATCTTAAAATATGTCAAATTTATTTCCAATCTCATTCACCCCGGCTTCAATCACTTCAATTCTACTTCTGAAGTTGTCTACAACAACAGGTCACTGAAGACAATACTTGTAAACATCTAAAATCTCTTTAACACACTTCTTAGTTTCTACAATCAATATAGACAATATCTTCATAGCCTTTTTACATTTTCTTTCAACTAATATTCTCATCTTACATCCTTTTGGACCTTCAAGCAACATTCTTTCTTCAATAATCTTAGTCAAATTTTCTAGTAAGAAATTAGAAATAGCAGATACTTCAATACCTTTTCGAAGTAGATAATCTACTAGCACATCATCAATTTTCAATATATCAATAGGCGAGGAAACATCCCATAATTCACCAATCTTCTTCATTTTTCCTTCAACTATCATAGGCTGGATATCATCAGGATCAGGGGATTCAGTACTAGTCAACAATTATTTCTCCTTCTCATTTGAAATATCAATGATGTCTTCAACCATTTCCTTTATCTTTTTCAATTCCAAAGGGGAATCATTGATAATAACTTCCAATTCTCTTTTCCCAGATGAAGAACAATTTGAATCGACTTACTGCAGATATACCGGAGCAAGGGTTTGCTCACAAGGATACCAAAGACTCTAGATGTCTGTAAAAAAATTTTCCAATTGGGATACCAGATTCCCACACCAAATTATCTTTTCCCAGTAGAGAATTTAGAAAGTAAAACACCATGCATACTAGCAAGGATTTGAACCGAAAGGGATAATTCTCAACCAATGACATTCAAATGTTTTCAAGCAAATTCTCAAGTAACAAGCTACATAAATCAAATTTTCTATTCTCCTTAACCATCATGTGGGCAGTGTGTACGACAATAGTCAAAGTTGAGCTTTCACTATTTCTAAAATAAATTTTGTATGAGATACCATATGCAACATACCTAATGGTTGAGTTAGCAAGTGTATCAATCAATAATGCTCTATGATCTCTACCAATGCGAGTCAGCTCTGCCACATCTTTATATTTTGCAGTTTTCTTTCTAGGAAGTTCTCCAACGCTACATAATCTAGTGATCGCTTTAATTGCTTCCTTTGAGATCAAGTAGGGTTTTTCCAAAATAATGTTTCCATCCTTAAGATAGTTCAATAAGAACATGATAACTTCCTTATCTAAAACCCATGGAAACTCACTCCATAAATCCATCCCTAGGGTTTTTATATTCTGTAATTCGACTTTGCTCAACCCTAGTTCAATTTCTTTCATTTTCCTATGATCGTATTCTTCTACTTTGACCCTTTTTAGCTTTAGAGAGGTAACACCACATGATCCATTGTCCATTGCTTACCTTTCTTGTAATTCAATGACATTTCTTCAATTTTCTTCTTTCCTTATACAAACAGAGAGAGGGTTTCTAGATTACCTGAATCAATCTTCAAATTCCCTTCAGAAAAACTTTGAGCACGCCTCAAGAAATATTCAGAGCACTTTTCAAAGATTTCATATGCACAATTAACCAAAAAGCATCACAAATTTATACTTATCCGCCATCAAGTTTTCCCTAAGTGCATTAAATGCAAAAAACACAAAAAGTTGCTAAACACACACTTCACTTAGCACAGGAAACCTTCAAATGGTCTGCAAATCCTCATACCAACATAGTTTTCTCTGATTCTTCTTCCAAAACCTCTGAACAAGCATTCTTCACATTCTCTCCATGTGCCAGCCTTTGACATGCCATACTTCCAAGGGGTTTTACGATCTTCTGATAATACTCCCTCTAAGACCATGCAAGGTCTAAATTTTGAATAAGTCATATGTACCGGATGAGGGTATAGACACACCAGGAATCTTAGATTTCTCTTCTTCTTTCTTCTTCTAAGTCTTCTCCATCTCTTGTTTCATCTCTTCTTTATCAATCTTCTTTATTGGTTCACTCTTCTCTTCTGGAGCAAATTTATTTCCTTTCTTATTCTTGCAAAATTTAGATACATGTCCAGGTTTATTGAAGTTATAATAGATCACACCTTTCTAATTAGACTATCCTCCATTATTCCTCAATCTACGCTAATTTGCTTTATGTCCAAATGTATTGCAGGCATAGCAATATCCATTAAAGAATTGATTCCTTATGCCTCCATTAAACCTGTTTCTCATTATCTGACTAATCAAACTTACTTGATAACTGCATTATGTAGCCTTATGTCCAAACTTCCCACATTCAAAACATTTTCTAAAAAGAGAGCTAGAAAATTGGTATATCCTACTTCTGCAATCAGTTGCTCTATGACCATATTTGTTACAAGAAAATTAAACACCATCAAAAGAGGGATACCTTTGTGCATTAGGTTGTTTCACAGGCAGTCGTCTTGCAAAATTTATTCTCTACTTCCTCTTACCTTTATTCTTCTTCACATCTTTAGAACATTCACCAGTATCATCTCCTAAACCACCTTTTTCTTTACATGGTTTCTATCCTACAAGTAGTTCTTCAAGTTTATCAGAGCTGGATCTGAAATTATTTTCACAGAGTTTAGCCTTCTCTAATTCCTCTTAGATTTACTATCTCCTGCTCGAGTCTGGAACATTCTTTAGACTTGTTATGCACCATTGTAATAAGACATTCTTCAATCCTCTTCTTTTCTTCTACTTTCACTTTTAGTCCAATTACCTCTTGTTTTAGCTATTCACTTACTTCTCTATGTCTTTCCTTAAATTTCTTCAACTATTCCTTAAATTCTTGAACACATTCATTTGCTTCATCAAGATTCTCTTTCCACTTTATCAATATCATCAAGAGCAGTCTATAGTTCTCCTTTTTCATTCATTATCTCCATCTTCAGGATCTCCTTCAAGCTATTAGAATTTACTGGAGGAACCAAGAGCTTTGATATGAATTATTAAATAGACACAAGACAACTAAGAGGGGGGGTGAATTAGTTGTCACACAAATTCAAAATTAAAACTTTATCACTTATCAAATCTTCAACGACACTATTTTGTTATTAAATATGATCTTGAAACAAAGATAACAGAAAGTAAATCAACACAATGGACACCAAATTTTTACATGGAAAACCCAATAAGGGAAAAAACATAGTGAGGGTTAACTCACACTATATAGTATTTTAGAAAGGAGGCTCACTACCGAAAGGACTCAATGTCCAAGTACAAAGGCTCACTACCTACAAAGGACTTACTATCCAACAGGGAGGCTAACTGTCTATAGAAAAATTATACAAAATAGAGTAAGGCTTTACAACCCAAAAATGAACTAGTAAGATGCACCTAACATATGCTGATACAGTTTCGGATATGCTCACAACTGCTACCTTTCTGATCACACCTTCACATTCATTACCTCTTCACTATTTCCTCTGTCACTTTCCTACAGACTCACTGCACATATTCCTATACACCCATTTGCACTTACTCATTCACTCTTTCATCCAAATTGTTCGCCATATACTTATATATATACTTGATCTCCATCATAGGCACTAATTAGGTCGGCTTCCACTAAGTATTTTCAAAATGTTTTAACCGTTATTATGTTGGCTCCAATAGTTCACAAAATATTTTTGAACACAAAAAACAATCTTTAGCACATTTCATCATGTTGACTCGGACCAAGAAATAGGTCACACATAAGTTTTCACATCAAATCAAAATTAACTTGACAAGTCAGCCAAGAATAATCTTCAACACAACAAGACAACAATCAATCTATTGGTTGCTACTACGTTGTACAAGCATTGGAGCACAAAATATCCTAATCATGCATTCCTTTAACATCCATCATTAGTTTCCCAAAACCGCAACTAGAGATTATCATCCATGGAGAAGTGGAAACTAGAATACCAGATAGGCAACCAAAATACCAAACCAACCACTGGAGAGGATAAGCATTGGTATAAGAGTACTGGACCCAACTGCCAACATACTACCAACATGGTGACATCAATGACAACAAATAGATAACTTTACTCATTTTTTCCAAAAGACTATCCCTGGCCGACCTAATGTATAGTTGTCATTGTAATGGATTAATTTGGAGTGCAGATATATGTGTGACTTATCTTTGGTCCTTGCTGACTTATTGTAGTGTGCTACACACTTGGATTAATTTTTGGAGAAGTTTTGTACTAAATTGGAGCCGAGAGTTAGTATTTTTGGTGAATGAAGATTGCATCTAATTAGGTTGACCTAATTGATGCTTGTGGATGAATCAAATATATATATATATATAT
The DNA here is from genome assembly GCA_007258455.2 of Sequoia sempervirens. Taxonomy (NCBI): domain Eukaryota; kingdom Viridiplantae; phylum Streptophyta; class Pinopsida; order Cupressales; family Cupressaceae; genus Sequoia; species Sequoia sempervirens. The sequence goes on along the minus strand of VDFB02000007.1, from coordinate 118,895,889 downwards.
TGGATAGTTTTGAGATCTAGGTGTGTGTGTGTGAGTAGGGTGAAGTGAAAGAATTATTGTGCATGAGATGTGAAGATGAAGTGTGTCATGTCTGTTTATTGAGCATCACTGAAACTAAATCAACACTTGTTAGGTGCACTCTTACCAATTCATTTTGGCTATGAATCCACTTTAGTATTGTAATCTTTTTGTAGGAAGTGAGCCTCCTTGTCTGGACAGTGAGTCATATCTTGGGCAGTGAGCCCTCTAGCAATGAGCAGTTTTGTATTCAATTTTGGAACTACTTTATATTGTGAGCTAATCCTCACTATGGTTTTTCCCTTATTGGGTTTTCCATGTAAATCTGATATTTTCTATGTTGATATTGCTTTATGTTATTTGCATTTCATGTTCATACTTAATAACAGAATTAAGTGGATTTGAAATTGATAATTGTTTGAAATTTTAGACTGGGTCTGGTGACAATGGATTCACCTCCCTCTCAGTTGTCTCACACCTTTCAACATTTGGTATCAGAGCATGGTTCATTTGGAGAAGCCTAACAACTTGAGGAAGATCTTGAAGATTGAACAAAATGGATGATAAAGATGAGCTATGAGCTACACTTGAAGATTTTGACATGGCTGAAAGTGAAAATAGAGATTTGAAAGAAAATCTTGATGAGGCAAATGAATGTGTCTAGAAATCGAAAGAGCAATTGAATAAATTCAAGGAATGACATAGGGAAGTGAGTGAGAAATTAAAACAAGAAAATGAATAAATTATTGGATTGAAGGTGCTAGTGGAGGAAAATAAAAGAATTAAAGAATTCCTAAATAAAGTGGTGAAAAGCAAGACTAATGAATGCACTAGGCTTGAACAAGAAGTGGTGAATCTAAAAGTGGAACTGGAGAAAGAAAAACTCTGTGAAGATAATTTCAAGACAAGCTCCACTAAGCTTGATGAGTTGATTGCAGGGAAAAGACCTTCTAAAGACAAAGGTGTTTTGGGAAATGATGTTGGTGAATGTTCTAAGGTTGTGTAGAATCTAGTGGATAATCAAAAGACTCAAGATAAAGGGAAGCAGAAAAGGAATCCAAGAAACTTTGCTAGAAGATCGCC
>VDFB02000007.1:118867566-118894688 GCA_007258455.2 Sequoia sempervirens | reverse complement strand
GAAGAGGGAGAGAAAGAAGAGGGGGGAGAGAGGGGGAGAAATACGTAGAGAGGGAGAGAGAGAAAAATATGGGGGATATAGGGAGAGATAGATCAATATATATAAAGGGAGAGAGATACATAGAAAGGGGTGATATAGAGAGATAGAGGGAGATAATTAAAGATATAGAGAGATAGCAATAGAGGTAGAGAAAGATATGGATAGAAAGAGATAGAGATAGGAGTGAGAGGGAGGTAAAGAGAGAAATAGAGATAGAGATGTAGAGTAGGAGATATGGAGGGAGAGATGGAGTGAATGAAAGAGAGGGGGAGAGGGAGAGAGAGTTCAATAGATAGAGAGGGGAAGAGGTAGTGACATAGATAGTGGGAGATATAGAGAGATAGAGAGTGGCATGGAGAGATATATCAATCACCCTCCCTATGTACCTATCTATTCATATTTATCTATTTATCTCTCTACCTCTCTCTATCACTTGTCTCCCTCTCTATCTATATGTTTCTCATTATCTCCATCTCTCTCTGTCTCTCTCTCCCTCTCTATCTATATGTTTCTCATTATCTCCATCTCTCTCTGTCTCTCTCTCTATCTCTCTCTATATATCTTTTCTTCCCTTTATTTATTTTTATCTCCCTATCTCTTTATGTGACTTTATCTCTATCCATGTCTCTCTCTTCTTCTCTCTTTCTCTTTTCCTTTATCTATTTTTCTCTATCTCCCTCACTATATATACCTCTTTCTTTGTCCCTCTTTGTTCCTCTATGTCTCTACCTATCTATTTATATCTCTTTGTCTCCCTCTTTATCTCTCTATTTCTATTTATCTCTCTTTCTCTCTCTCTCTCTATCCTTATTTATCTCTTCTCTCTTTTTTTCTCCCTATCCCTCTTTTAATCTCTCTATTTCTATCTGTATTCCTCTCTTTTTTATCTTTCTTCATCTCTTTCTCCTCCTTTGTCTCATTTTTCTCCCTCTCTCTTGCATTGTTTCTCTTTTTTCTCTCTCCACCTATCTATATCTTATATCTATCTCCCTCTCCCTTTTCTCTTCCTTTCTCTTTCTTTCTCTCTCTCTATATGTTTTTCTCCTTAAGTGTGGAATGGATATATTGAAAAGGTATTAAAGGTGAATTAGCATATCCTTAATCAAATGAAATGCTACCTTGAGCATAACTCTCCAATGACACATGTCATCCTTAGATTGTTGACATGAAACAACCAATCAAATGTTAGTTTCTCATTTCTCTCTTTTTCTCTGTGTCTCTTATATTTCTCTCATTCTCTATCTCTTTTTCTATTCTCCTCTCTTTAAATCTCTATCTCCATCTCTCTCTTTATCTCTCTCTCTCTCTTGATATCTATCTATCTAAATTTTTCCCTTTCTCCCATTCTCTATCTTTTGAGTTTATCTCTTTATTATCCAATAAACTACATATAGTGTGAGATTTGAGCTTGAAACAAGTATCATGCATGTAAAACACTATTAAGTTGTTGGAAAACAAGTTTCAACTACCATTTAATGGTAAATCGATTGTAGTTTAATGGTAAAATCCTCTAAAATATTAGGTTAAACCCTCCAAAATATCACTTATCACATAAAAGCTAGATAAATATTGATTTGACAATTGGATGGGAACATCCTATTCCATTTGTAGTATTTTTCGTCATTTTTATGGAAAATTTATTTTTTCATTTGCATTGGTTTATGTTTATCTATATCCAAATATTTCATAATCAGATAATACTTAATTTCTTTAAAGAAAAATATGGATTTGTTTGAATTTATTTCATTCCATTATTTAGCACTTACTATTAATTGTTTAATCTAGCCACATGCAACTAGAATTTGTAGCGTATCCATGCACAAACACAATCTCTAACATATTAACATCATATAGTTTTCTATTGGCATAATTCTTGAACCTCTTTTAGGTGCAAGTGCTAGTATATATACCTCTCTCTATATAGAATTCCCCCCCTCTATCTCTCTTTCTTTTTCCTAATCTTTCCAAAGATCAAATAAACTATCAATTTTTTTATATATTAATTTAATTTGTTCTATAAAAAAATATATTAATTAATAATTATAATAATTTCATATTTATATTTAATAATTTTTATTACATAATATAATATATAATAATAATTGTAACATACAGTCTCTGAAAGTGCATTGCCAAGTTTTAGATGGCAATCAAACATTTTTTGTTATAATTTTGTTATGCTTTTATAAATTAATATAAAGATATAGGCTTTATGCCTCTTATTCAAAATAAATAAATAAATAATTGTAACATATATATAATAATAAATATAATTATATTATGTATGATTTTATCTGTATTATATAAAATATATATAATTTATTAACTACATATTATATTATATTTATATATTATTTTTTTGTATTATATAAAAATATAATAATTATTAATTATTAATTATAATAATTTTATATATGTATTTAATAGCTTTGTTAAAAAATATAATATATAATAATAATAAGTAGTATAATTATATTATTTATAATTTATTTTTTATTATATATAATGTATGCTGATATATACTTAACTACATAGGGTAAAGGATGCAACTCATTATTAGGATCTTGGTGATAATTTTCATTTTAATAAACATACTCTAAAACCCTTGTGGAAACCTTACTTTCAGGCTGCAACTCGCCAAATTGGAGAACTAAAAGGTCAATACTAGTGATGAAGATTTTGGAGTGGAAACCAATAATGATGGGAAAGTAGCAAATAAACGATGAAAAATAGCCAAAAAAATGGTGAAAAATGATGAACGGTTGAGATTCATTTAATCATCTTGCATCGATACAAACACAAGAGAGCCATCAATACACTTTTATAGGTCACCTCATTCATTGAGGGACTGCCTTTGGTGGGCTGATGCAAGAAGTTGGGTCCACAAAAAGCTCAAAAAGTGGAAGTGTTTTTTCTATTTTTTAGAATTTGTCACACTTGGACTGAAAATTTGAGGCACTTACACAATGAATCTTACAAAAAGTTAGTAATATAAAATTTATGATTTTGAATCTAGTTTCTAGATATGTAACTTATTGAAATACCCAAATTATAGAAATTAAATTTTGATAGGGATGTATAAAAATCACTTTTTAGAAGTCCCTATTTTTTAACCATACCATGCACATGTACAGACACCACTTTTTGACCAAAATAAAAGTATTTTGTTAATTCCTTTTGGGGAAAGAGAGCTAAAAATGTGAAGATTGATGAGGAATTTTTTTTTGTAATTTTTTTTTAATATTTTTTTTATTGAATTTTTATTGGTCTGAATTGCTATTTTTAAAAATCAATCTATACGAACAACATAGTTGAATCTAAACTAAACATTTTTTGAATCTTTTTTTTTCATTGTGTAGAGAATTTTTTTAAGATTGATGCTATATAACTTTTTTTACAAGAAATTTTGATGGAGTCCCTAAAAATTTTGATATTTTGAGGTCCCTTTATGCTCGGTAGTGGCATGTCACATGTTGCCCATAGGTAGCATTAAGGTTTTACCTCTGTAACATTGCTTTCAAATGCTTTACTTTCAAACCTTGGGAATTTTAATTTTAGGTTGACATGTTCTGCCCAGTTTTCGGTAGTTTAAATTATCATTTGAGCCATCATGATGCATTCCTTTACCAGCTCCCTTGTCTAAGCTATGCGGTCACCTTTAGTCGTGAGGTGTTTTAATCTTCCTAATGTCGAGATTTAGTGTTTTTCTCCCAAATGACTTAGGTTTAATTCATCCATCCTCAAGGGTAAGAATTTCATCGGCCTAATCATGGCCCTCTTTTATGACCAACTTTGTTGTATGTGCAGGATTAATGATCATTTGATCGTGGGAATTAATTTGAGTTGTTCCCCGCAAGCTCATAGGTCCCAAGTGAAGGCTCTTTAACTGCTATGTGGTTTGTGAGATACTGACATGTGTTTGATCACATGCATGGACCCAACCATCACTTTTCATTCTGATGCTCAAAGTTTTATGATTAACGGTGATTATTGAGAGGGAAGAGTTGATCGCTATCATTCCCTGCCATCTCATGGAGAGAAGATTCAAGCTTGTTAAAGGCTACAAGGACCGTGAGAAGTCACCATGTATGTCTTACAACCACTAGTAGGTGGATCCCACAAGTACACGGAGAAAGAACTAGTTGGCATATTCCTATTGGCTAGTTGTTTGGGATGGAACAACGATGAAATTTAAATGTAATTGATTCAATCTAAGTTGTCCAAGATGGCCATCTCAGCTGAAGATCAATAGTGCACATTCAAAACTATGAGAACACCCATTGTAATTGTTTTTCTTCATGCAAGCGAGTAGTAATGGCAGAGGTGACTCATAAATCTACTCAATTTTCCTCAAAATATGTGTATATGGTCAGTTCTTGCATAATTGAGATTTGAAGACATGTCTGGATCAATACAAAAAATTGAAGGAAGTGACTTGCAAAGTTCATCCCAACTAGCATTAGGGTTTATTGTGATTGAAATTCATAAGTACAATAAACACATTTTTATGCTTTATTCTAGTTTTCTGAATTAGGGTTCGATTTCAATTTGCTTTCAGTTGAATGTGTTTTATTGCTTTGCTTTAATTGCTCATAGTTACAGTTAATTCCATCTTTAAAAGGTCATAGACCTATGAGATCTTTCAGAATTAGCATTCATATTGAGCCATAGGTTTGAATTAGGAGGTTGGTAGTTGGAATCTTTCTTATTAAAACCCTAGTCTACCTAAAATTTATGGCTCCCAAAGTACAAATTGTTACTCCTTTGACCTAGTCTAGAGTACTTTCCCAGGATGTAATTGACTTGTTAACATCCTCTACAAATAAGAAATCTGAAGGGAAGGTCTTGTTCTATGGCCCCATAGTCAGAGAGGGAGTGATGGATAAACAATGCTTCATTAAGGATGCCAAGTTTCCTTATACTAGATGGTACCTCTTTCAACATTGGTTTAGGAACAAAAACCTTGGAGTTCCTCTTTGTAACCCTTGGAGGCTAGATATGGGAAAATTAGTGGTTCCTAATGTGTATATGGATGTTGATTTACTAAAGGATATTCCCTTAAGGTATGACTCGGTCTCTAGGGTCGTCAAGACATTTGACAAGAAAGAAATGGTAAGGATAACCAGACAAGAAATTGAAGATTTTTTTTATTTGCATGAGTGGAGTTAGGATTTGGTTCCTCTTGATATGGATAATATTAGGAAGGAACATGAGGACACTAAGGTATTCATCAAAAAAAATTTGTTTCCCTTACATACTATTGTGGCCGGTATAGGGAAGAATAGAAAACCGATTAAAATCGGTGAAAAGGAGCTTGAGCCCTTCCCAATGAGATATTTTGCTAGTTATTTTAAGAAGATTGTATATTATTTGTTCCAAATCATCATTTTTTCTCTACCTAACACATTGCAGAGGGAATACAGCTATCTGGAAACACGTCTACAACACCCAACTTATAATATAGTCTATGATTATGCCACATATTTGGAAAAACATATCCATAAGGGTTTGGTTGAGTTGAAGGAAGGGAAAGAATGGGAAAATTTTTGGTGGTATTCATTATTAATGCATATGTTCTTGCATAAAGGGAAAAAGGTTTTTGAGAAAGACATAACTTTGAAAAGGAAGGCAGAAGGTGTTGATTTGCCTATTCAATGTTGGACCCAAATTCTAGATAAGGATGACCAAAAGTATAATTATTTTATGTTTCAAAATTATTTTGCATAAAAAATAAGGATATCCTTGATCTATGAACCACCAAGAATTCCTAAAGAAATTAATGAATTCTTGAGACCTACGGAGATGAGGCCTGACCTGAATATGAGTCACAATTGGGGAGACTTGATTTTATATCCTGATAAAACAATATTCAGAGTATATGGGACCAGTTTAGATCCATATGTTTTTCCAAGAGATGTGCCATTAAGGATAGGGTTTCTTGAAATTATTAGGCAATTAGGAGCATCTCAAGCAACACACTTTCCTGATACAACAAAGAAATGCTCTTTCTTTCCAGAATAGACATCATTTTTTTATTATGTCATGGTGAAAGGGGCATGGAGGGAATTAGTGCATCTGTAGGCACCCTATAAGTTAGAGACTATACACCCAAGGAATAATGACCCTGAGGGATTTATTACTAAATTAAAAGTAGATAAAAGGCTTGGTCCTTTTGTGCACAATTTCTACTATCCTAAAAATTTCATTAATAACATTTCTAGCTTTCCAAAACAGGATGAAAGGAAAGCTAAGTATCTTGCTTATAGGAAGATGGTAGAGGAAAAATGGAAAAGGGATCCCAATTATAATCCTTTACCAAATATACCTAATGAATTCATCCAACTCATGTATGTTATGGATAATTTTGAAAATGTAGGGTAAACCCACAAAAGTGGTTTACAATTCGAGTGAGGAAGGAAAACTTGTAAAAAATGACCCCATGCCAAAAAAATTCATTCGAGGGGTTAAAACAAACTAGTTAGTTTGAATGAACCAAAAAAGGGTTTGCTCAAACCAGGGTTCAAGCAAACCCATTTAATGCATGCATGAAAAAAAAGAAAATGAAAACCCCTTTTGGGAAGGGGGTTTGCTCGAACCTGGGTTCAAGCGAACCCCTGAGGGTTCACTTGAACTCCCCTTGGTTCAAGCGAACCCCCATTTTGCCTGATTTTTTACCTTGTTCACAAAAAAAAATCAAAATTTTTGCACTTCAGAGCTTTGTTTGAACATGAAAATGATAGAGACTTCATAGACCCAACTAGAATCAGGTAGTCCCTAGAACGAGCTATCCAATGAATATATTTTTAATATTTTTTGGTTTTATTATGTATTTTTTTTTTAGTTTTATTAAACATAGGTTTTTCACGGAAAATCAAGCTCTTTGTTCTGCACATGTGGAAAAATAGTAGATTATCAAAAAAGAGTTTTGAAAAATATGAGTGTACCAGATATTGAATTCCTTGATCCAACAATTTTTTTTTAATTTTGATACATACAAAAAAAGTTACGCGTTGTACGGTTGCGCTATGTCTAAATTGTAATTGGTTTGACTTTGAAACTTGATTAAAGAAAAAATATTCAATAAAAAACTATCTAACCAAGTGGAAGCACTAGATATCAGAGTTACAAATCTAAATTTGAAAGAATTAGAATTTTATCCTTCATGGAAAAAAAGTTATGCATTATATGGTGAGCGTCACTTTTTAAAAGTATTGTTTTCTAAAAAAAACTAGATTTTGAGGGAGATGGAAAAAGAAGTGCAATTTCCAAAATTTTTGAAAAAACTATATTTAGAATCTATAGACAAAATTTCATAAAACTCTAGTTTGCATCATCTTAAAATTCCTCATAGTTTAGCCACTATAGGTGCCCAAAAGTGAAGATTTAGTTAAGAATAATAATTTCAGTGTCCAGTTTGGCCAAAAATTGTAAACCACTATTGTGGGATCACCCTGTAGTTGGTATATTAAGGGAGCAATGGGAGGTTACAAATAAATGAAAATAAAGAGTGGTTGAAGAAGATACTATTGTGGCATTGGAAGAGAGGGCCACTTACCAACCACCCAAGCAAATGAGAATCTACTCCATGAGGAAGAAAGTGGTAGATGAAGAACAAACTTTGTCAGCCCCTATCACTTTGAAGGGATCAAAGGCAACTTCTCCTGAGAGTGTAATGCCATCACCTCCAAGGTAGGTTCCCCCACCTATAATTGATCTTGATTCACCTCTAGGAAGTCCTGCTCCATTGGAGCAACCACCCCTTAAGAAACAAAGGACTGAGACAAAAGGAGTGGTTGAATATTCTGATATAGATGAGGATGATATCTTTATCACTCCTAAGGATATGCAACAAGGAATTCCTCCCCCTATAGGGGTAGTTTCCTCAAGTTTAGGAGAAAGCAGTCTTAGGTTTGGAAAACTTGATATTAGTGGTTTAAACATTGCAGATGATCTGAGGATAAAGGCTTGTAAGGAGTTTATGAAAGATGAATCCTTTGTTGAAACACCTACATTTAGATATTTCTTATGGAGAACCAAAGCTATAGAATATGTAGAGAAGGTAGCCACTGAGAGGATTTTTCATTTGAAGCTCCCTAAGAGTGTCATTCAAGCCAATGTGAGGAGTATTATGAAGAATGAATTTTGAAAGATTATTGCCTAGGATGGCAGAGAGCTTGTAAAGAAATGTGGTGTGTTGTTGCTGCCAGAGTGGGATATTGTTGATGCTATAGTCCTAGATACTATAGGCAGGGCTAGAAATCCTTTAGTGCAAACAAAAGAGGAATTGGCTATGGCACTTTTGGGGTTTGCATTTAGCAAGGATTGGGATGCACTAGCAATCTGGTCATTATCCATGGGATCTAGGAAACTAGTACTTGCTGAGCCATCAGATTTCAGTGGGAAATTACTTGTGAAGAGAGTTGTTGATACCCTAGCCTTGGAGGTAGCTGATATGGCAATTAATGTGGCTAGATTTACTAAAGCAACTGTGGAACATCTCACTCTTGAAAGGGATGATTTCAAGAGTAAGTTCCATGAGCTCCTTGGTGAATACGATAATAGTCAGCAAAAGGTAGTTGTGTTAGAGACTGAATTGGCATTCTATAAGTAGAGGGAAGAAATGTAGAGAAATCAAGGCCAAGATAGCTCAAGTTTTCCACCTCCATCTTCTCCAATTGCATCTTCCCAACCTTCCCCTCTAGATCAAACCTTGGCAATAGTGCCATATAATTTGGGACAAGAGCCACTCTTAGTAGAGGAACCAAGAAAATCAGGTCCCAATTCATCTGATGAACCTACAAGAGAATATCTCCTTTCACAAGTTGACGCATATAAGAAGTTATTGGAACATGCACAAGACCCAATGTATGAAAATATCTCAAAGATTGTTCATGTTGTCTTGAAACATCTAAATAAGAAGATCTAGGCCAAACTAAATACAAAGGCTCACTGTCCAAGTACAAAGGTTCACTGCCGATAGAAAGGACTCACTGTCCAACAGGGAGGCTCACTGCCTATAGATACAAAAGAGAACAAAATATCAACCACAACAATTAATACACATCTATAGGATTGTAGAAACCTTTAGCTCACTACTATCTCAACTCACTCACACACACTCTTCTGCTCTTATGATTTGTGGCTTACTTTCATCACTTTGCATCACATTGTCATACAACTTTTCACAATTCAACTTGCTTTTATATCATCCTTAACCTTAGAAACTTTCTCCAAGGTTGGCCACAATTATCTCATTTCATAAATTCAAAATAGGTCAGTGACTCAACATTCTCGCGGCTAAAAGGAATGAGAGTGGACCAATAAAACATTTAACCAAGACCAAAAATAATGTCTTAGATCAAACACATGCTTCCTTAATTTAATTTTATTCTTCAAATGAATTGTAAGCACCAAGTTGGCCAAACCTAATGAAAACAAAAAAGAGCATTGATGTACATTCTTCCCAACAAGAAGATGACATGAAAACACCACAAAACACTTCCTTATGCATGAGAATACATCTCATAATCTTCCAGATACATTCACAGGAAAACAACAAGCTTCAATCACTGAACACCTTTCACCAGTCCATCTAGACTACATAGACTCACATTGAAATACTAAAACATGCCTTCCAAATCACCAATCTTCAAAACTCTTTGCTAGAGCATAGAAAATAACTTCACAAGACATATTCCAGATCCACAAGATCTGAAATGAAGCAAAGGAGAACTACAGAGCAACAATATTTCTCACAGTCCACAAAAGACCAACTCTGCCAAAACAATTCACATACCAGTGAGCGTAACTTTCACATACCATGAAACCAAAAGCTAAAACTTAGGAGATATCACCACTAAATCCCAATTATCAAACCTTCATATCCACACCAACATAGGATCAACACAGAAGAAATGTAGAGAACATACCAGAGCACATTCTAAACACTTCATCATTTAGACTTTACTTTTAATTTTCTCAAAAGCACTTGGAAACATATCAAACCAAAAAATCTGCAACACAAAAAGATAGCTCCATGTACTCACAAAATCTTAACAACATCTCAGCTATACATGTGCAATCTGCAACATACTGTGTTGACATCAATGACAACATTTTTGACAACACCACCAAAACTTGCTCATATCTGCAACAAAATTTCACTCTCAAACATGGCGTCTACCTTAAAACTTCATCAAATTACTCTCCAAAAGGAAATGGGTTAGCAAAGTCAACCGAAAAATAGCTAATTAGGTTATTCAAGCGCATCAGGTCAAAAAAACAAGGGTAATGGCACAAGCACCTACAAGCCGCTCAGTGGGCTGGCCATATTACACCCAACCAGATTTTGAAGGCATCTTCTTATGAATTAGTATATGGGAAAGAGGTAATTTTACTTGTTTCCATAGAGATCCCTACCTTGCAATTGTTAAAAGCCTTGGAAGTTGAAGAAAGTGGCAAAATGGAAGTAAGGTTAGCAGAACTCTTGAACGTTGAGGAAGATAGGGAAAAAGCTTATCAATTCATGATCGATCACCAACAGACTGTAAAAAGATGGCTCGACAAAAGGACCTCCACCCTAGATTTCAGGGAAGGAAACCTAGTACTAAAGTATGATGAGTACACTATGAAACCAGGACAACATACAAAATTTGAAGCACTATGGAAGGGACCCTTCTGTATCAATGCTTGGAAGGAAAAGAATGTGTATATTCTAGAATATATGGAAGGTAATGTTATAGATATAATGGTAAATAGTATTTATCTAAAAAATTTACATTAAAATGCACAAGTTCTTTTTAAAAAATCACAATTATGTACCATATGTAATTTTTTTGTAAAATACAATTTAATTTTGAGAATAATGCTGGAAGAAATAGAAAGGGTATGATATTATATTCATTGAAATATTTATATTATAGTATGAGCCCAAGACTCTGGGAGAAGCTAAATCTTCTTTTGAAAACCCAAAAAGAGCTATACTATGAAAAGGAAAAAAAGAGAGGCAACAAGCAAAAATAGTAAAATTCATAAGCCTCGAGTCATCGCTAAGTAGTCAAAAGTGGCTCTTTATCAGTTTCTTCTTCTTATTCTTCTTTTCTTTCTTCTTCTTCTTCTTTAACAGGGTGAAAAAGGGGTCAACACAACACATGTAGGCCTGACACACCAAGGACCTCAGTCCTCATTCTTGTGGTTGTACGGAATGAATTCAAAGTGCTTTTTTCCAATCAAGCCCACTAACATGCTCCGCGCCAAACTCCTTCAGAAGGAAAGTGGTCAAAGGATGAGACAATGAGCAATGCCTCTTGAGGTCCATGGTTCAAAAATTAGTAAGGGTATCCAAACCATGTTCTCCCCATAATTGGCATGGGAGATGATATTAGAGTTGCACCATGGTTGGTTTTCATCCTTCACATAGTCCTTGTCGAGGACCCACTTGAACACAATAACAATGGGGTGGTTGTTTTTCTTGGCCAAGTGCTTGATTCTATCATAGGTAATTTCACCTGTGAAGGAGTATTGCAACCTTCATAGAAGGAGCCGAATGGGAGTGCCTAGACCAAATGACATGATGGCAGTAAAAGCTAAGGCTAGCAGAATGGGAAATAGCAAGAAAAACTTGCTAAACTTAAAAAGATATTTTTGAATGAATATTACAATAAGGTGGCATAGCTATTTATAGAAAAGATGCACCAGAGAACCCAACCAATGGAAAATCCATTTCTCTTCAGACGATGATAGAGAAAATATCAAATTAGTCAAAGGGAAAGAGACAGATCGTATGAGAAATCTGGCAAGAGGCCTTGAGAACTAAATTTGGGCATTGGGAGTAAATGCTCATGTAGACCAATCACCACCATGTGTCCTTTGCCAGCATCAGCACTAGCTAGCTTTCTTATATGAAAAGACATTGATTAACGTATTAAGTTCTGAAAAATTAAATAAGAAAATCTTTTTAAAGTACCTTTCATAGCTTAAGCATGCTTCTCATAGCCAAAAACATGCTTTCCAATGCATTTGGCTTATTTTTGAAAGAGGCGGTAGGAAGAATGTACTAATTCTATTCTCGTGGAAAATTTGGAATTCTTGAGGGATATGAATCCCAAATCAACATGTATCACCTCAGTAGTAGCATTTAGTAGACCATTGGTAATGTTAGAGTTTTAATGCATGTATGTGCAAAATAATTAATTGCACCCAAAAGAAAATTTTGCTAAGTAGAAAAACAAGTGGTCATTTCACTAAAGAAAATCTCTACAATTTCTTAGAACAATAATGGCAGAAGCATCAACATTTGGTAGAAAGGTTAGAGCCTCATCCAAAAAGCTGGGTTACACTAGTATTTTTGGGAGAGATTCATTCGCCAATGCCCCAACACTAGAAGAATGAAATTTTTATTATACCAAATAAGTGCAGCCGATGATCATGTCAGAAGAGAGGCGGTGGAGGATTTCATACATAAAATTTTTGACCCAAAATTGGTGGCTATCCCTAAAATCCTTAGGGAAGGGGAATTAAAAAGAAGGATTAAACATGGGTTGGCTACAGGTTTCGCACCACGGCTCTAGAATTGTGGTTTACCAAAGTTCATGTTTCCCACTGTAGGCATCCAAATTTAATCACTCTCATATGATTAAAATTACTGCCTTTCCATCTATCATATTAATATTAATAATTAATGCTTTGTATTTTACCTTATTCCTCTCTAAATTAAATAAATACACTGATTTATTTAATTTAGTCACTCTTCTTCTTTTTGATTTAAAAATCAATTTAAAATTCCTCACTTTCTCTCTCCTTGTCACATCCTCCATAATCTCACCCTAATCTGAATTAATTTAATTAATTCAGGGTTATGATGTGCATCCTCTTAATCAAAGATTAATGTCACATCCTCCTACATTTGCCACTTGCCCCTAATCTTCTGTTAATTAGCCTAATCCAATATTTGCACAACCTTAACCAAAGTCATTAGCTAAGTTTAGCACCACTTTTTGGTCAATTCTTCCATTTTTCCTTTTTGGACATTGACCCCCTTTTCCATGTGAATTTTTAATTCACATTTATTTGCTCTAGATTCCTCTCCTTTAAATGTGAATTTTTAATTCACATTCCATTCTTCCAAGGCTTCTAAAACCTTGGACTTATCACAATCTCCACATGTGACCAAGTCCCACCTTTTTGGAGCCCACCTTTTACCCTCTAGATCATCCTAGGAATGTGAATTTTTAATTCACATTTATCCCCCCAACCACCTTTCCTTTTCCCATGTAGATTTTTGAGGAATTCTAAAATTCCTCAAATGTCCCTTTCACTCCCACTTGGGGACAAGAAATCCCTTTTTGTGGAAATCCTCTCATCCCCCAAGGTGCATGTCCTTTTCCACCTCATGTACCTTTTTGACAACTCATTTCTATCTCATCCACCCTTGGCCACTTCACCCTCCACATGTCAAGATGTGAGGGCTTGTGGGTTCTCAACCCACTATAGCCCTTCATCTTGACCTTGTTGGATCAATCTTGACCCTTGAATTCTCTAGAGAATTCAAGTTCCTCTATAAATACCCCCTCTCAATAAGCATTTAGAACACTTAGTCAATTTGCAACTACATGCTGCCATTTTGTGCACTCATCCAATTTTCAATCACATCCACTTGAATTTGCATCCAAGCACATAGTAAAGATCTTCAATAGAGCCATCAAGGAGCACACATCCCATCTTAAGAAAGGGCCAATCAAAGGAGTATCAACAACAAAGGAAGGTAAAACTATTTGTCTTGTGCTATCTACTTTCCTTAGTGTTTTGTCACTCTCTTTTGGCTAATCTTGAGGTGTCCTTGATATTTTGTTTTTCATATTTCTTAGTTGTTTTGCTCATTTAGAGAAGTGAAAATATCAGGGTATACATTTCTGGCACGCCCGGTGGAACCCACAAACGGGTTCCCATATTTTACGTTTGTTGTTGTTTAAGTTTTTACAGGAACACGTCGCAGAAGGGCAGCTACACCCCATTTTTGCGCAGAAGGGCGGCTATGCCCCATTTTTGCGCAGAAGGGCAGCTATGCCCCATTTTCCGCAAAGGGCGGCTACGCCCCATTTTTGTGCAGAAGGGCGGCTACGCCCCATTTTGCTGCAGAAGGGCGGCTACGCCCCTGTTTTGCTGCAGAAGGGCGACTGCGCCCCCTGGAAGGTAAAATTGTTGTTTTGATTTCAGATTTAATTGTTATTTCTCTCATTAACGTTGTGCTTGCAAGGATACATGTGTTTTGTGCTAACCTTTTGCAGCATATTCTTGTGAAGTTGATGGAGAAAGCGGGATAAAATATCTAATATTTGCTTACAGGGCTATCCATTTGCTCAATCTTTTTAAAAAATAAAATAAAAATAAAAATTATCCTTGCTGTTTGCATTAATCTAAGAACATAGCTTAATTAGGGGGAGTAATATTCGTTGCTTACTGCTCTTGTCTTTTTGTGTTACCCTAAGGGAGTATTAGCTTGTTTCCGTTTTCCCCTTGCACTTCGTGTGAGCCTGGGGAGTAGTTGGAAGCGGTTAGTGCTTTCTTCATAGTGGGACCTGCTTGGGGATTTCATCACCCCAAGGGACGATTCCAACCACGCATACCGGCGGGGTATACAAAGGGGGGAGAGTGAAAGCTGTACCCCAATCCAGTCACGTCGTAATTGGTGGAGTGTCGAAGCTAGGGTGATACCTAGATAGACGTGAAGAGTTGGTCCGAGCCCTTCAGTATCTCACTAGGATTCTTGACTCACGCTTGTGACGGGCTGGTGTTCACGGTTGTGCCTCACGTACTGAGAGTATATCGAGGACTCCCTAGATACCTTGTGCATCCTAGATTAAGACCACTTTTGCCATACCCTCAACACTAATCATAGGGTTGTATTTGCTTGAGAGTGTTTTCTTGTGAGAAACCAGTGAATTCTTAACAATTTGGCCTTATCATTATCATTTTAAAGTCCTTGCCATAGCCATTTGCATCAAACCAAGCCTCTGTTTTGCTGAAAAAGTGTGGCTACGCCCCTGTTTTGCTGCAGAAGGGCGGCTATGCCCCTTTTTTTTCTGTAAAAGAGCGGCACGCCCCTGTTTTGCTGCAGAAGTGCGGCTACGCCCCTGTTTTGCTGCAGAAGTGTGGCTACGCCCTTGTTTTGCTGCAGAAGTGCAATTACGCCCTCCTGAACACCTAAAATCCCCCCTTTTGGATTCATTCAGCCTTTAAACCTTCATTTCACCATTCGCAACCATTACCTCATCATCCCAAACCTTTGTTTTGTCACTTTAAACTTTCAAAAACCTCCATTTATCCCTTTTAAACCTCCATCTCATTATTCTAAACTTTCGTTCAACCATCCTAAATCCCCATACATTCTCCACAATTATCCTTAACCCCCCCATTCATTCTAATTTCTTCCTAATCCACCAATCATCTCTTACCATTTACATCTCCAAACACCACCTATAGCCAAACCATCCTAACCTTGTATTACTAAGTGGTTACCCGAATTGACTATAGCACTTGAAATTGATTATTAGTCTTTAACTTCAAACCCAATCAATTTGCTTCCATCTTGAGGTGAATTCGGTGTTGTAAGTTATCATCCTCGGCCCAATCAATCCATTCCTAGCTTAAGCTGGATTCGGTGCCGTGATCATCCTATTAATCAATCAAAGCTCTAGGGTTACTAAGGGTAATCTCACATGATCAAGCTTAAGGTCTTTCCCCCATACCTTTCATAACTTAATCCAAAACCAATCCAATCAAATCCAAATCCAATCCAATCAAATCCAATTGAAATCCAATCCGATCTAATATATCCCAACAAAATCTGATCCAAATCTTATCCCATCATAATCAAATCATTTGACAAAGTCTCTAATCCACTCATCCCACATTTGCATGCCCGTTCAAACCCGTTCACAAGCAAAGAAAATGGCCAACCGTCAAGCTCAAAATGACCAATCCAACAATCCCCAAGAACCCAAAAACACAATTCATGCCTCATCAGACCCCAACAAGGGCACCAACGTCCCTCATGATCCTCATAATGGTACTTCATCACATTCTAACACTGAGAATCAGAATAACTCACCGCATGGTGAAGAAAGTATGGTTAGCCAACCCGAACTCACACTTGAGGAACATTTTAGTAACCCTGCCAATGTGCAAATGACTGATCGTTTGCTTGAGAAACATGGAGAACAAATCTTGGCCCACTTGATTGAGAAGGGGGTTAAACCTCCCTCCAATGTGGACTTATCCAAATATAAGGGCACCCCATCTAACGTACTCCAAGAGTCCCAAGATGCACCCGAAGGTTCATACTTCTCCAATGTTCCTCCAGTCGAGGGTTGGCATCAACCTGAATTTGGCAATGCCGTTCTCTATCATGTTAATTATCCCCCACACGCTTCCACCTCGGCTATGGGAGGACCTCAAGTGCCTGATCCCAATAATCCTTTTGCTTATGGTATGCCACAAAACATTCCGCAACCTCCACCATTAACATTAACCGCACCCCCTCCTTTGAACCCACCTACAGTCAATATCAGGGGTACCTCCTTTGCTACATCACTTCCTCCTCCTGGGACCACCAACACACCACCTCAATAGGTTCCCCAATCTACTATCCCACCTCAAATACCACCACAAAGCACACCCCAGCTAAACATTCCGAGCGGTACCCAACAACCTCTTTCACAAAGTGTACCCACACAACCTCCGCCGTCTCATCTGCAACAACCTATACCCAATACTTTGACCTCTTCACAACAACCATCCTACCAATCACAAGGAAATCCATCTCAACCACCTACCCAAACCATATCTCCCTTTCTTGCATCCCTTTTGTGTCCAAAGGTTCAATCACAACATAATATCCCACCTCAATCCATACAACACTCGATGCCGCAACAACAACCTCCACAACACTACTACTATCACAACCAACAACAACTTCCCCAACAACCGTTTTATGCAACCTCCCAACAATCACAACAATATCTTCAATACCAACAGGCCAACATGCAACGTCCCGTCCAAGTCCCTCAGCAACCTACCCCACACCTTCACCAAACAAATTCATATTATGCCCCACAACAACAACCCCCATATCAACAAAACCCCCTACCTTACCATCAAGTTGTGTCATCATCCAATCATCCAAACCCACATTTCAAAAATCTGACACCCTTTCAACAAGATCCCTCATCTTTCTATCATCTATATCCCCCCAACCCACCACCATCTAGCTCAGACTTGTTGGAAATCAAAGCTGCCTTTAAGGACCTTCAAGCAGGGGGCACAAAACAATCATTCAAATTTGAAGATATATGCCCATATCCGTTCGATCCATCCATCTCATTGATCCCATTCCCTAAACACTTTGAGATTCCAAAATTTGACAAATACAAGGGAGACAAAGACCCTAAGGCCCACTTGCAAGAGTTTTATGCACAGTGTCAAGAAGTCATGTATAGTGATAACTATCTCTTACGTCTGTTCCCAAGAAGTCTAGCAAGCCATGCCCTAGATTGGTTCATGACTCTTGAAAAGGGGTCTATAAAAACTTTTGCAGACTTATCAGAACAGTTTGTCTCCTACTTCTCCTTCAATCTGCGGAAGGATACTAACACCTTAGATCTCTTGAAAGAAAAACAACGGGATGGAGAAACCTTTACCAGCTACCTCCAATGGTGGTGTGCATTAGCCAGCCGAATGAAAAATCCTTTGAAAGAAAAAGACATGGTCACTCTTTTTTGTGGAAAATTCTCATCCCGACATGGCCCACAATTTTAGACTACACTGTGTCACCACTTTCACTGAGATAGTGGAAAAAGGACCTATCCTTGAACGTGCCCTTATTGCTAAAGGACACATCAAAATACATAGTCATGATAAAGAACGGTCATTCGGAGATAAATCATGATTTTGGAACAAAAACAAAAATGCAGTGAATGACGGAGTGACAGACACCAAACATGTCCAAGTGGCTAATGCATCCCAAGGGCAACAACAGTCTGTACCCAACGCCATATCAGTACCGCAGGGGGCACCTCATCCCCCTCAACAGTCAAACCAAAGAAATCAGGAGAACACCAAACATCAATACGCCCAATTGGGTGAACCCTTAAGTGTCGTTTTCAATAAATTGTTGCAAATCAATTACCCCATCACATACCCTGTCACCAAACCATTCAATGAGTCCAAACCCAAGCCGGCATGGTTTAAGGAGAACGAGTATTGTGACTTTCATAAAATCAAAGGACACTCCTTGAATAAGTGTCAGGGTTTAAAAAATTATGTCCAAGATCTCATTGATCGAGGAGATATCAAGGTTGACCCCAGTCAACCTTCGTCGTCCAATGCTCAACTACAAATCTATCAAAACGCCTTCCCAAATCATAGTCAAGGTCCTAGCACCTCCACTAGTCATCCCCAAAACAATAGCACCAATAATGTGAATTACAAGAATGTGCCCTTCAATTATGAAGGCATTATTCATTACATTGAGCAGGTGGAACCCCGAGTATCCATGATACACGTTAAAGCCAAAGACCCTCAATGTGCTATGACTACACGACGAGCCCGCATCACCATCCCTGCAGCCTCCACACCCATCCAACCCGCTCCTGTAAACTCTCAATATAACATCCTTGATCACCTAAGGAAGACCCCCGCTCACATATCCATTTTGGATTTGCTTAAGTCTTCCCCGGTACATCAAGAGATCCTCAATAGAGCCTTGCAAGAGACCCATGTACCAAATGACATCGACCCCACACAATTCCAAGCTTTGGTGGGACACTTGGCTTTGTCTCATCACCTCCACTTCAGCCAAGATGATATGCCCAACATCAATGTTAATCACAACCGTCCCCTACATATCGAAGTCATAGTTGCCTGCCATAAAATAAAAAGGGTCTTGGTAGATAATGGCTCTGCCCTCAATCTATGTACCTTGAAATTCATAAAACAGATAGGGTATTCTCAAGCGGACCTAAGCAACCAGATAATTACAATCAAAGCTTACGACAATGCAGAGAGAAATTCAGAAAGAATCATCAGTCTCCCCATCCAAGTGGGACCTGTGCTCCAATATACTACCTGCCATGTCCTTGATCTGGACTTATCGTATAATCTCCTCCTTGGCTGCCCATGGCTCCACGCTATGCAAGCCGTCCCATCCACATACCATCAATGCCTCAAATTCCCAGTCAATGGACGGGAGGTCACCATCTATGCCGACCCCCAACCGTTTGAGTATTGTCGAGCTTTAGAAGCATCTTTTCCACATTTACATTATTGTCCAGGGGTCGAAATGGGAGCATCCCATCCATCATCTTCAAATCCATCATCCACTGTAATCACCACTCCATTCTCCGCCACTAACTCTTCAGTCACTAGAGTCCAGATCATTGACAAAGGGTGCAGTGAGTATGAGATGCATACGGCTCTCAATGTAGCCACTATGCCACCGTCACCACATGAGTACGGTCAGCCTGCACATGCTATACAAAAGGAAGACAAGATCATCACCTTCAGTGGAAAAAACTTTCCTACTACCACCTTCAGATCTCCGAGTGTCAAGATCGATGCACCAGAGGAAGACATAAGTCAGTGGGTCTACCATGAAGAGCTCGAACCAGAAACTCCTCTAAAGAAATATTTTCAAGAAAAGTATCCTTGGCCAACAAAGTTCGTGGAAAAACATAACTACCAAGGTAGAGGCCTACGTAAAGAGGAACAAGGGCAATTGCAACCCATTGATACACAACAGTTACCAAAGAAGGTAGGAATTGGCTATGACAGCAAACAGAAAAGCCCTGCAACGTCATCTAATACTTCCAATAGTATCACCATGGATGATGGCTCATTGGAAGACATACCCGAGGAGGAATCCATCATATATGCATACGATGATGTCGATCACACTGATTTATCCTCCATGTTCAAATGCCTATCTGTTTGCACCATCACCCTATCCCTTCATCACCCTGAACTCATTGACTGGGACCTACATAACACCACACCTGTCAGTATGTCTTCAGACACCTACGTCAACCTCATGGGATTGGGGGAGGATGAACACTCCAGTCGCAAAAATAAAAATCAAAAAAATAAAAAGAGGTCATCTAGTGAAAACCTCCCTGAGGCGCTTCCTGACCTAGGAAAAGTAAAAATAAAGGACGCATCTGATGTTGAAAACCTCGAAGCGGCACCAGAAGATGGAGATGTTCATCTTCCCCTTATGGGAACTCAGCTATCTGCCAGGTCATCTATCTTGATTGAAGAGACACAAGAAGTTAATTTGGGAACTGCTGAGGTGCCAAGTCACTCTCCGAACAAGAGTATCCGATCTTTGTGCAACTACTCCGAGAAGGAATCATCAACTTTGCCTGGTCATACTTAGACATGCCAGGCTTAGACCCTGCTTTAGTGGTCCACCACTTAGACATTCGCCCAGATGCCAAACCCGTTAAGCAAAAACTTCGTAAGATGCATCCGCAAGTTGCATTGTTAGTAAAGAAAGAGTTGGAGAAGTTACTGGACGCGGGTTTTATCAGACCTATTGACTACTCTGAATGGATCTCCAACATAGTGTCGGTTGCTAAACCAAACAGTGACATTTGGGTCTGCACAGATTTTAGGGATCTCAACAAAGCCTGCCCAAAAGATGATTTCCCTCTTCCTAATATTGACATGTTGGTTGACTTAACAGCAGGACATGAGATGTTGTCCCTCATGGATGGCTTCTCCGATTATAACCAGATCCAAATCACACCAGAAGACCAGCACAAAACTGCCTTCACAACTCCTTGGGGCACCTTCTGCTACAATGTTATGCCCTTCGGTCTCAAAAATGTGGGGGCAACATATCAGAGAGCCATGACAGTTATCTTCCATGACCTTATCCACATTATCATGGAGGACTATGTTGATGACCTATTAGGGAAGTCCAAAACACGAGCAGAACATTCGACCATCCTAAAGAAGATATTTGAGAGGTTAGAGCACTATAAGTTGCGGCTGAATCCAAAGAAGTGTGTCTTTGGAGTCACGTCAGGGAAATTGCTGGGTTTCATAGTCTCTCGCAGAGGTATAGAAGTTGATCCTGCCAAAGTAAAGGCTATTCTGGACATGCCGCCTCAATGCAATCTAAAGCAGTTAAGGAGCCTCCAGGGAAAGATGTAGTCTATCCGCCGGTTCATAGCCCAACTTGCAGATAAATGTCAACCTTTTACCCATCTTTTGAAGAAAGATTCCACCTTCCGATGGACCCCACAGTGTCAAATGGGTTTTGATAAAATCAAGGAATACTTAGCTCATCCCCCAATTTTGATGCCGCCTATTCTAGGAAAACCCCTCCTACTTTATATCTCTACTACCTCGGTCGCACTAGGGGCATTATTGGCGCAGCATGATGATTCACTCAAGGAAAAGGCAATCTACTACATCAGCCAAACACTAGTTGGCTATGAGCTAAATTATTCTTCTATGGAAAAAGCGTGCCTTGCGCTAGTCTTCAGTACACAGAAACTCTGCCATTACATGCTTAGTCACCCAGTCAAATTAATTGCTAAAATTGATCCTTTGAAATATCTGTTATCTAGAACCACTTTGACTGGCCGCATGGCCAAATGGGTCATGCTACTAAGCGAATTTGACATCGAGTATGTAGAGTGCAAAGCTATTAAAGGACAGGTTATTGCTGATCAATTGGCTGAAGCACCACTAGTAGATGCCTACCCAATAGACACTGAATTCCCAGATGAAGGAATCTACACAGTAACAGAAGCACCAACTTGGACGTTATACTTTGATGGCTCATACACTCACAGTGGATCTGGGGCAGGAATTCTATTAGTCACCCCTCAAGGTGACTACATCCCAAAATCATTCAGGATAGCGTTTCCCTACACCAACAATATGGCAGAATATGAAGCCCTCCTCACTGGCCTTAGAATTACAAAATAATGGCACATCACACATTTGAAAGTCTTTGGGGATTCCTTGTTAGTTATCAGACAAGTTAATGATGAATTCCTCACAAAGGATGATAAACTGCTACCCTATAAACGCATGGTGGATGATTTCAAGAAATATTTCACCTCCATACAGTTTGACCAAATCCCTCGGGTGCAGAATAAAGCAGCAGACGCCATGGCTACTATTGGCTCTTTGATTGACTTGCCCAAAGATTGAACAAAGTGTGAGTTTCTCATCGAACAACTATTAATCCCCGCATATGATGTCCCTGACACTGAAATGGTGTGCGATATCATAGGTCCCACCTCCCCGTGGTACCAAGACATATATACTTACCTCCGTGAGAATACCATACCCCCCGAACTTACACGCAACCAACGTAAATCCTTTATCCATCATTCATTCTGATACATCATCGTTGGTGATATGCTTTATCGTCGCGGGTATGATGGAATCCTCCTAAGATGTCTGAACGAGACCGAAGCCCAAACGATACTAATGGAAGTACATGGTGGTATTTGTGGGGCTCACTCAAATGGTATGGCTCTAGCCAAAAGAATCTTTCGGGCTAGATATTACTGGACTACATTGGAACATGATGCTTGCGAATTTGTGAAGAAATTCCTTCCTTGTCAACAGCATGCGGATTTGATCCATGCCCCGGCATAAGATCTTCAACCTCTATTAGCACCCTGGCCATTCTCTCAATGGGGTTTTAACTTGATTGGCAAGATTCACCCACCATCATCCGATGGCCATACATTCATCATCATTGCAACTGAGTACTTCACCAAATGGGTGGAAGCAATGCCCCTCTCGTAAATCACTGGTACTCAGGTTTCTAAATTCATCCTCTACCATATTCTCTACAGATATGGTATCCCATCCACCATCATTTCTGATAACGAAAAACCATTCAAGAACCAAGCCATGAAACACCTATGCGATACTTTCCATATTCAGCATCGTTGGTCAATGCCTTATTATCCTCAGGGTAATGGTCAGGCGGAAGTGACCAACAAAACCCTCATCCACATTCTCAAAAAGGTGGTCAATAACACTCGACGAGATTGGCACCTTCACATTCATCCTGCCCTTTGGGCATACCGCACATCCATCTATACCCCAATAGGTACCACCCCATACTCTTTAGTATACGGAGCTAAAGCCGTCTTGCCAATCGAAGTTGAGCTCCCCTCATTGAGAATTTCTTTGAAGAACCTCATCAGCGAAGAAGATGCTCGCGTCACTCGGCTTGCACAGCTAGAGTTACTGGATGAACACAGAATACGAGCCTATGATCACCTACAATTATACCAGAATCGTCTCAAACATCATTACAGTAAAAAGGTCTGCCCTAGACAATTCCAAGTTGGTGAGCTTGTCCTCAAAGAAAATCACCGCACTCAGCAAGATTGTGACAAGAAAGGAAAATTTGAGGCAAACTGGTTAGGGCCATATATCATAACTGCCAAATATGGATCTGGAGCTTATAGGTTGACCACTCTGGAAGGGGATCCCCTTGACGAACCTATCAATATTCTCCATCTAAAAAGGTTCTACACTTAAAGTCCACTTGGTCTACCCTATCAAAAAACTGAAAAAATCAAAAAAATCCAAAAAGTGACAAAAAAATCAAAAAATAGTAAAGAGAAATAAATTCGTCCTATGGTGAAAACCACCTCTTGGTGGTGCCTTGGATAAGTATGGATGGTGAAAACCTGGTAACAGGCGTCATCCATAGAGGGTTTAATCATTATCTACCTGGCATCCTAGTTACTTTATGTTGTCATCCACACTTTCATCCCCACCCACATCAGCCTAGGCTGCTTGATATTTGTTGATTGAGCATCGGACGACTCATCTTACCTATCCCTCATCCTGAGCTTTCCTATATCCCACTTTGAGCCTATGTCTTTCATCCGTCGGCCTATGTCATCATATAGGATCATCCATTGCGTCGGTCTCCATCTAGATCTCATCCTCTTGTACCACTTCCATCTTTTTATCGAACTACGTTGCCCCTGCACTTTTACGTAGGCAAGGCTGATCGTGCGATCTACCCCCAGGGAACTCTCAGATCAACTTTGTTTTGGTCCTCCATCCTCTCCTCTCCACGAGTCCCTTCTCACTTTTGTCCATGGTCCTTTTATCGAACTATGTTGCCTCTGCGCTTTCACGTAGGCAAGGTTGGTCATTCGATCCTCCCTCGGGGCATTTGTCGGTCGCGTCTTGTTTCCATCATCGGTCACCATTGTCCTCTTTCCACTTTATCCTTGGTCTTTTTCTATGAACTATGAGGGCTCTACGCTTTCACGTAGGCAAGGCTAATCTTTGATCGGCCCTCGAGCCCCTAGGTCATTAGGTTGTGTCTTGTCTCCCTTCTGGTTGTCATCAAGTTATGCCTTTATCTAGCTGGTTCTTAACAAACAAAACCCACTTGTACCAACGAATCTAATCAATTCTAAATATCCTTTATCATACTGATCTTTTTGCTTAGCATCCAGCATAGGTCTTAACAGGATACATCCTTCCTAACAGACCTCATCAATCCCATCCATCCCCTTGATCCTATGGCAATGGACATTTGAAATTGATTATGATCTTTTTGATGCTTTTGGTTTTTGTTTATCATTTGGGCTCCCTATCATCACTAATCAAGGCCGTCATGATCCATCATATTATGGCGTGTTTTGATTAATCCACATAGGGGCATATCTTGATCTTTTCTTGTGTTTTCTTGGTTGTCTCACATAGTACCCACCAAGATCCCTGCGGTCTTGTGTTATGTTGGGGCATCCTTTTGTGTTTGTGGCTATCCCAGTACTGGACCCGCACAAGGTCCTCATGACTTTGGGGTATCAGGATAGCCTTCTTGTCTGGCGTGTTTGTCTCATGCATTAGACACTAATCTACCTCGGTCCTCCATACCTTGGTGAATCGTGTCTTATACTATAGCAAAAACCAGTGCTCCAAAGATGGCAAAATTGAATTAGGATTGCATTTTTCATAATCATTGCATTACACACTCATCCTGTGGTTTTCGGTTGTGCAAATACTTTCCCCCATTCTCTCCCATTCTTCTCAGGGTACTGATACTTCTTGACAGATGCCACATGACATCCATCTTCCCCATTACTACATACCCACCTCTCATTACCATGTTAGTTCTTATTGACACTTATGGCCGTGTGTTACCTGCATTACATGTTAGGACCATATATCCATTGCCACCTGCATCACCATATGTTAGATCCATACATACATCACCACCCATATCACAAAGTGTTAGATGCACAATATCCCATATCTTGCATACATAAAATATTCATACAAAAATCCGTCATACACACATACATGACAAAATAAGTCAACTAGACATTCATCTATATAAATCATCATAAATCCCATAGGTACACATATCAGCATTCGCATCCATAAAATTATCCATATTCCATAAATACATACATCCAGTCATCCACATGAACATCTCATATCATAAATATCAGCATAAACAAATCAACATATGAGCATAAATAAACCAATGCATCCATCCACATAAACATATAATACCATATATGCATGCATATAATCATCCATCATAAACAGAAACATACTACATGGTGTCAATAAGAACTGTCTCATATCAAAATAATATAACATGTGTCACAAGTCCATCATACATATCTCCACCATATGACAAAGTACAAAATCCAGAGATATAAAACATCTATGATATCTGTCAAATACATCCTACACAGTCCATCGCGCATCTGTCAAAAACTCAGTAGCCTGTCACCTCCCAAACGAACTCCCCACATCTGACCTCTGTGGAGACTCAGGTCCTGCTCCTCGGCCTGGTGAAACACCTGGTGAATCACTGTAACCATGTGTCCGTGTCCCCAGTGACTGGGATGGTGCTGGCATCTGGGGTGCCTGCTGAGTATACTGGAATATCTGCTGAGATGGATCTGGAACTGAATGATAGTATGTGGCCATCCAAAATCTGGCCTCTCTCCCATTCCCCTCTCGCTCTGCAACCTGCACCCGAGCGGAATTCCGCTCCTGCCAATATCTGTCCTGATCCCTCGTGATCATCCTCCTCTCCTGCTCCCAAGCCTCCTAGGATAAGCTTAACTGTGCCATCTCCGCCTGCATCCGATCCCTCATCTCCTCCGCAGCCACTGCCCTGGCTACTGCGGCATCCCTCTCCCTCTCCATCACTGCCCTGCATAGACTGCCACTATGCTACTGTGGCATCCCGCTCCACCTACAGCGTCTGTATCTGTCCTAATGCTACATCTCTCTCCTCCTGCAACACATGAACTCACGTCTGCACTATATCCCTCTCTACCTCCACTGCCTATACTTGTGCCTGTGCTACGTCTCTCTCCATCTGCATAGTCCGAACCTGCTCCCTCGCCTGTCTCTCTCTCTCCCGCATCGCCCCCATCTCTCCCATTGTCTGCTCTAAGCAAAACACTCTGTCCTGTAACTCATCTCGCTCTCGCCGGAGATCATCCACCTACTGCCGACTACCTGTCGATACAATCGTCCCCACTGCTGCCCCTCTAGCCTGCAATATAACCGTCTCAGCCTCTAGTCTTTCTCGATCCCACCTAACAGCAGCTAACTCATCTTGTAGCCCCTGTATATCAACCTGCAGTATCTCCCTCTCTCTCCACATCACCTCTACCATATACCTATCAGTCCTCTGACCTGCTGCTAGCACTCTCGATAGCTCGGCCTTGAGTTTGATCACCTCTGCCTCTGCCACCCTCAGCCTCTGATCTATACTCTGACCAATCGCAACCCCTGAGGAACTGACAGGAACCACTGCTAATGGCTCCACATCCCAAATCTCTAGATTTGGCACCTCGCCATCTATCTCCATAGCATCCTCAGTCCGCTCAGCCTCCTCCTCCTACTCACCCCCCAAGTCCTCCATGGAAGGACAGACTTGCACTCTCTGCAGATGACCATGCCTCCCCACTCTCATCAATCTTTGTGGCTCTCCCCTCTCCGGCTGCTCCTCATCCTCACTCTCTCCTATCTCTACAACGGGAGGCTCCTGCCCC
>VDFB02000007.1:118837973-118867108 GCA_007258455.2 Sequoia sempervirens | reverse complement strand
CCCCAATCAGAACACACTGCGCCATAAAATACCCACTATATCTCTCAGTCTCCTCCCTCCATCCCCTGAAGCGTCGTCGCATATATGGTCGCCAAACTATGTCTCCCTCCACCAAATCATCTATCCTCCTCCTCCATACCTCCACATCTCCCACCCACCTATGACGAATAAGTCAGCCCCGTCCCTCTCCATATCTCCATGTCAGGGGCTCTGAATCATCCACCTCTCCCTCCCGCACAACAATCGGTCTAGTCACCATAATGTGCTCCCATGCCCAAACCTGTAGCAGCGTCATATGTGTCAAACTCACCGCCTCCTGATAACAAATCATATGCATATCTCTGTACAACTGGGCTAGTACACATGCACCCCATGCAATCTGTCCCTCTCACCACTCCACAATATGTCAGATCGGCTCCATAAACTGCAAACTACAAAACCGCCTGCTACGATCTGGCAGCAATATCCCACTGATCAACCATGCTAAAAATAAAGGCAATGCTGGTACTCCCACTGTCAGACATCCATCTACATCCAACTACTGACCATGCAATGGTAGGGCGATGTCCCCAAACAGCACTCTCATAGTCTGCTCCAACTCGGCCCCCCTCAACTCCACATCACTCAGTAAAATCCCTAATATCGGTAGCTTGAGGATGCGCCATACATCCTCCAGCGTCACCGTAACCTCACCGGTCGGCAGCCAAAACGTTGACGTCTCTGAACTCCATCTCTCTATCAGGGCTGTCAGCATCGCTCGATATGCCCTCAGCACTGGCACCTCTAGAAAATGCATAAGTCCTGCATGCTCCAACACCACATGCTCCGCACCCATCATCGCTCCTAGCGCTGCTGTCAGTGCCTCCGATCATCGCTCATGTGTACGTATCCACATCAAACACTGCATCCACATCAACCATTTATCAGTACATAATTCTTCATGACCATGGATCGTCTTTACTTTTTTCTCTCTCTTCTGCCTGTTTTTTCCTCTTTTCTTTCCAGCCGCTCCTCCTCCCTCTCGGCCGGCTCCGCCTTTCGCCCTCCTTGTATGTGCCCACCACTCGAGGCGCCCTCTTCCACAGGGAGCGTGAATCACTACGCATGGTTCAATTTCGGTACTGGCACTACCCCGAGATGAACTCGCTACGGGTACTGGCCTCTCCCGAGATAACCGTCAATACTGGCGCGTTCGGCTCTCCCAGTATGCTTCCTACCATCGTTGATATATACTGAGGCACCAGGCTCCCTCACTGATCGGGCGGCCCTCTCACACGCAATGGGGCGCTCTCAGGCCTCGCCACTGGCAGTCTCGGCTTTGGGGGCCTGTCTCACCAAGTACATACCATCAAAGGGCGTGAGCACCACCTGGCCCCCCTAATTTTCTCTGGTTTTTTAATTTTTTTTCAAATTTCTGCTGACTACCCAATTGTTTTTTTTTCCCACCTATAAAACCCATGTGCCACTTTTTCATTTATCTTTTCACACATGGTCAAATTTTTCAAAATCACTAGCATAGGTTTTCGTACTCACCTTACGGGGCACCACGAAGTGATTCCATCGTTTCCGCACCTCATCAGCTCGGTGCACGATCTCGGTGTCATAATCTTGCGGCATGTTTGCTTCGTCTCCTCTCTCTCTTTCTCCTCCTTTCCTCACTTGCTTGAGTGAAAATGACTAAGGTAAATTTTTAAATTACCTTTTTAACCCTTTCTACCTCCAGGGTATTTTTTTCCCTCCTATTTAACTTTTCCTCCCTCCAACTAATGCCTAACTTCCCGGAGCCGCCATTCGCACACCGTACATCCAATCCACTCCGTTCAAAAGGCAAAGTTGCTTAATTTTTCACCCTCTATCCAACGGTCTCCTCCATTTCTTTCTATCGAGACGTCATTTGGGGCCCCTCCTTTCTTCCCCAACCACCCTCTCGAGGGGGCATACTTTACCACTTCCTTTCATCCATTTCAAACCAGACGTTGGGGCATCCTTCTTCTCATTCATCAGGCCGGGGCATCAATCCTCATTCCTTTCCTTGACATTTAATTTTCTTCGAAACATTGTTATTTCAACAATATTTCAAAGAGGGGCAAAATGTAGGCATCCAAATTTAATCACTCCCATATGATTAAAATTACTGCCTTTCCATCTATCGTATTAATATTAATAATTAATGCTTTGTCTTTTACCTTATTCCTCTCTAAATTAAATAAATACACTAATTTATTTAATTTAGTCACTCTTCTTCTTTTTGATTTGAAAATCAATTTAAAATTCCTCACTTTCTCTCTCCTTGTCACATCCTCCATAATCTCACCCTAATTTGAATTAATTTAATTAATTCAGGGTTATGATGTGCATCCTCTTAATCAAAGATTAATGTTACATCCTCCTACATTTGCCACTTGCCCCTAATCTTTTGTTAATTATCCTAATCCAATATTTGCACAACCTTAACCAAAGTCATTAGCTAAGTTTAGCACCACTTTTTGGTCAATTCTTCCATTTTTCCTTTTTGGACATTGACCCCCTTTTCCATGTGAATTTTTAATTCACATTTATTTGCTCTAGATTCCTCTCCTTTAAATGTGAATTTTTAATTCACATTCCATTCTTCCAAGGCTTCTAGAACCTTTGACTTGTCACAATCTCCACATGTGACCAAGTCCCACCTTTTTGGAGCCCACCTTTTACCCTCTAGATCATCCTAGGAATGTGAATTTTTAATTCACATTTATCCCCCCAACCACCTTTCCTTTTCCCATGTAGATTTTTGAGGAATTCTAAAATTCCTCAAATGTCCCTTTCACTCCCACTTGGGGACAAGAAATCCCTTTTTGTGGAAATCCTCTCATCCCCCAAGGTGCATGTCCTTTTCCACCTCATGTACCTTTTTGAAAATTCATTTCCATCTCATCCACCCTTGGCCACTTCACCCTCCACATGTCAAGATGTGAGGGCTTGTGGGTTCTCAACCCACCATATCCCTTCATCTTGACCTTGTTGGATCAATCTTGACCCTTGAATTCTCTAGAGAATTCAAGTTCCTCTATAAATACCCCCTCTCAATAAGCATTTAGAACACTTAGTCAATTTGCAACTACATGCTGCCATTTTGTGCACTCATCCAATTTTCAATCACATCCACTTGCATTTGCATCCAAGCACATAGTAAAGATCTTCAATAGAGCCATCAAGGAGCACACATCCCATCTTAAGCAAGGGCCAATCAAAGGAGTATCAACAGCAAAGGAAGGTAAAACTATTTGTTTTGTGCTATCTACTTTCCTTAGTGTTTTGTCACTCTCTTTTGGCTAATTTTGAGGTGTCCTTGATATTTTGTTTTTCATATTTCTTAGTTGTTTTGATCATTTAGAGAAGTGCAAATATCAGGGTATACACCTGCTATACACCCATGCCCAGAGTTGGTAGATGCATGTGCTAAAAGATTCAACAAGGAGGAAAGGGTTATTTTCAGTAACAAGATAAAGGTTACAATTACTACAATGGCCATCCAAGATATGTTATGTATCCCTACAACCTGGGGTGTCGAGGACTTTTACAAGGAAGAAATGGAAGGATTCTAGGAAACCAGAACTAAGCAGGTGCAATTTTATGAGGATGAAACAAAGGAAAGGCTAGAGAGAGATCAATTTTCTTTTCCTCTAACATGTGTAAAATTCAAACATGATACACAATTTGTTTTCTCAATGCTAGCCTAGATTTACGATTTGGATGACGATGAAGAAGTCCATCCTTTCTAGATGGGCTTGGCTTTCATGCTCAAGAAGGAGAAAAGTCATAAGTATTTTTATTTTTCTAATGCAATAGTTGAAGGGATGCTAGAGAAATTAAGGACCTATCATATTGAGTGTAAATGTAGGTATTCTTATTTCTTGGTTCAATTGATCTTGCATCAAAATCCTAGATTTTTGGAAAGAAGTTTGTCATTATTTAGGTTCAATGTAAAGGGTTTCTAACAACCAATTTTAGTCTAGAATCATATGCTTTCAACTACATGGGATTACTATTGGGTTATGGATAATTTTATGAGGCTAGTGCTTCTAGACTTGTTCCCACACCCTTTGGTCTGCGTCTCTCCCGAGGTCCTATAATGGATGAAGACCTTGTAGGCCCTGATAAATTATTTCCTAGGTGAGGATTTCACTTTTATCATATTCCATGGTTTTTTCAAGGAGCCTTTTAGACTCCACAAATTTGTAATAGATAGGGGTTTTGCTTTGGAGGCATTCCATCAAGCAACTATTACCCACAACTTCTATGGCACTAGAAGGCACAAGATAAGACTTTACCCAACTTCCCTTAACATTGTCACCAGTCAAGTAACCCTAGTGAAGTGGAGGGAATAGGGTGAGTTTACAAACAAACTAGAATTTTTAGGTTTGGTTCTTATTTGTGACACATGGGATGACAATTCGACAAGGCACCTCCCAACTTTGAAACATGAGAGTTGGGAGTATTTTGAGTCGAGGAAGAATTCAACCCAACAAAGGCCATAACTATACAATGACTTGGCCCACATACCATTCAAATGGCCACCATGGATGGAATTCTATGTCCAGACTGTGGAGTATCAAAAAACCTCCTAATGGGAAAATCCCTCAACATGCAATTTAAATGCCTAGGGTGGTCAGAGGGAAAAAAGGAAGATTTCTAGAGGTTTCGACAGGAAATGAGATGCCCCAATGCCATGTTCAAAGATCTTTGGCTACATGATGAAAAGTTTGATGAGGTTTACAAAAAAGAGGACGATAGCGAGAATAGTAACCCTAAGACCAATCATGAGATTGAATAGGAAGAGCTTTCGTGCCATGCTTCTCAGCCTTAGGAACTCAAAAAAAGAAAAGGATCAAGACAAAGGGACTCACAAATTATGTCCTTTTTCAATGCCTAAATCAAAGGAAAAAGAGCTTGACAATCCTTGAAGAGGTTTGTTGTGGTTACCAAAGGTTAGGTTTCGGCAAGATCAACCACCAAAGGATCAAAATCTACCAGTTTTGATCATATAAATAGGAGATGAGTCCAAGATCTTGGTGGATCCAGTGCATTAGTTAGAGGAGAAGAAGAAGTGGAGTCTACTCCAAGAGGTTTTTTCGGCCGTTGCAGCCTAGGTAAGTTTCACTCCCTCTCTTCTTTCTACCTTTGCATCTCTAGTTACTCCTTTGCCCCCATCTATGGAGAAGAGTCCTCCATCCATAGACCTTGATCTTTTGGTCCTAAATGAACCCCCAACCATTTTCAATAATGAACCCTATGGAGTAACCCCATGCACCAAACAAGCATTTTCCACTTCGGACACTATTGATTATTTAATTTCCCTTTCAAGGGCCCCCATTGAAAGAGATAAAACATCCATGTTGCCCATTATTCTATGTCCATCCGCATCTGGGAAAACATCTCTCCTTCTACCTACTTCTCTTTTCACCCTGATGAGTTTTCCCCTTGCTCAATCTCCATATGGTATCCCACCATTTTCTATAATAACACTCCCATTTACCTCTCCACAATCCCATACAACTGAGGTTTCTCCTTCCATCACCTAATTTGGTCTCCCTCTAGGTGCTTCCATTGTCGCACAAAGCATTGACACCCCGCAAAGTCTCCAAGGCCATTTCAATGCAACCAAGCAGGCCTGACAGGCTAGAAAGAAAAAATTGTAGATAAAATTTTCCACATAGCCAGCTACTAAGAATATTGAGGCTTTCTTCAATGAGGAGTGAAATTCTTTGTTGATCGCTACCATGAATCCGCTCGTATCCAAGCCTGAAGGAGAAATGTAGATGTAAATTATGACATCAGAGCCATGGGTCTGGATTTAAATGAAACTCGTCCATGCAACAAGGTGGTTCTAGCTAAGGCTTCCCAGAAAGTGGTATATACTAATTATGAGAGACTGGACAAGAGATTGAAGAAGCATGAGGTAGAGTTGATAAGTGTAAGAGATACAGTGAGTAGGCTGCAGATAGAAATCAAGGCCAAAGATGTCGAGATGGCCCACATAAGACAAATACAAGATCAATAAGGAGAAGCAACTAAGTTTCTCTAGGAGGCCCAAAGTGAACAGATTCAACTATATGATGAGATTGAAAGGTTAAGAGTTGAGCTTATTGCTAAGCGCTAGACAAATGAAGAGTACCAACATACTCAAGAAAACATACAAAAAGAGTTGGACAACATTCGATCTCAAGCTTCCGATAATCTACAAAAGGCCCAAGTGGAAGTGGAAAGGGAAAAGCAAGAGAAATAGGAGATCAAGTCCACTGTATAGGCTCATGACCAAGAGGTCAAAAGGTTGAACTCCAAACTAACAAACACCCTCCAATATAAGAGTCAGGTGGAGGAGAATATAAGAGCAAGAGAAGCTCAGTTCCATTAGGAGTTAACTATTGTACAAGGATTTGGGACCGTCCTAATATTGAAAAGGTTGATATCTATGCACTGGGAAAGGATCATAATTGCAGTTGTCATTCTCAAGCTGGTCTTACAGTTTTTAAGGAATGCCTAGGAATTGAATGAAAAGGTTGGCCCAATGGTTGACCAAATTTTGTAGACATATGCTCCCCGAGCCACGAAAATAGAAAATGCAATTTCCATATTTTGCAAGGCCAGTAATGAGGCTCTAATAAGTGCAAGGATTCTATATAGAAGGGCTACCTCAAGAAAAGAAAGTTAATTTTTCAACTGCCACAAATTCGTGACAAAGAGCAAGGAATGCTAGGTAGTGTTAAATAAAAGGGTCGACAAAATCAAAAAGGATTTCAATGTTCTACTTAACTTCAATTTCCCTTCCCTTTTTTCACTAGATGGGGAGGCTCTATCAGTTGAGCACATCACAGATATAATCAGACATAAGGTTCAGACTTCTATAGAACTCCCAAGTTTAAGCCAGATGCCCACCATTGATTAAATCGATAAGGATATTTTTCCTCTTTCTTGTCTCTATTACCATCTTGGGGTTGTTTCATCAAGATGGGGAGCTATTTCTTTTAAATAATTTTTTGAGTTAGATCAAGCATACGAAATCCTTCGCACTCTCATTTGACCCACTAATTTGGACTGGGAGGTTCAACATTCTTCCTTCCTCAAACTTTAGGAATTTTGAGAGCTCTAGGTTTGTGCCTCCACAAGTGAAGGCCCCCTTGAGTTGCTAGAACTATAAAGCAATTTTTCCCTTAATCTTCTTTTGGCTTTTCTCTTATATATTTTTTGGCTTCAGAATGAATCAATGTTTAAAGAAAAGGGTTGTTCTGAAAGGCACACAATGTACCATATGGTGGCTTCATGGATTTTTTTTATCATCTTCCTTTCGAGAGTAAGTTGGGGCATGTGTTAGGTCAGCAAGAATTTTCTCTAAGGCTACTTTCATAAATCTGAGATTCCCTACCCACTCAAAAAATCATCTCTTCACTTTGGGAAAGTTATGGTTTTAAGGAGTGATCTCTTTGGATGGAGTTTTTTAGAGCATGCTGAGTTTTTTATGCTTTTCAGTTTGAACATTTGAGTTAGTGTCATCAATCTATGTGATTGGTTGATCAGATTTTTCTAGCTTTTTTTCTAGGATCGGATTGTTTTTAGATTACAATCTTTGCTAAATATCTAAAGGACATTAATCAATCGGTTGGGAATTAATGAGAAAGGATTTTCATGATCTAATCAACGTCTATGATTAGATCATGAGCTATCAGATGCAAGCATCTAGAAATATTTACTTCTGGAATGTTGGTGGTGGTGTTCTCTTTTCCAGCTATAAATATGAGGTGGTAACATATGCAACAAAGTTCTTTTATTTTTCCTTAGTTTTTAGAGATATTTTCAAAAGTTGAAAGTTTATAGAACACTGCTATTCTCTGGCATGTTATATTGTTTTAACTCAAACTATCATCAGATTGGTATTTGACCTTTATTTTTAAGTTCATTTGATATTTAAGTACGATATGTTTAGAAGAAATCTTTGAAACTGTACATGTTATGGCCTTTTTCAAGTTCCTTTATGTTTTCATTCATGATAAAAACATTGTGTTAAGCTTAATTTGATAGTTTGAGTAGTTGATTTTCATGCTATAGGCTTCAATGATCTAATGATAGCTTTCATAAATTGGATTATGTCTATCAAACTTCTCCATTTCCTTTAAGGGTTGTTGTTTTTCCATATTATGTTGTAAAAAGAGAAAGGGTTTCTACAATTTCTAGATATTTTGTTAACCTTTGGAGCTTTTTTATGCTTGATCGGACCTTAATGAATTCTTCTTGTGGGGAGATTTGAATGACTACACCATGCCTTTACTTAGCTTTTGTTGCTCATTCTCTTCCCAACAATGAAGGGTTGTGGCATTCAATGTCTATTATATCATTCATAGGAAAATAATTGAAGTTTGAAATGTTGTAAAAGCTTTGGCACATCACCATTTTCATGTTTTATATTTACATTTCCTTCTACCTTTCTCCCAACTCAAAGAAGAGGTAGATTTCTATAAAAATATCAGAGGTATTCAATGAGGCGCAAATTGGTTCATCACTTGTTGAATTTCCCATAAGGTTATCAGAGAGGCACAAGCTTTAATGATCAACAATATGTATAGGTTGGGCTACAAAATAGTGAGGAGCATAGGAGATTAGAACGATGCAAGACACTAACTATTACAACTGACCAAAGTTCAATGTATAGTCAGGCTAAAAGAGGCCTAATGTTTCAGGAATAGTATCCAATATTCATAGATGAACACATTTTGTATGCCTATACATGGCATATAGATAACATTTTTGGTATAGCTATATGTATCAAGGATATTTTGTAGACTGAGAGATAATAGATTGGCCTTATGACATTGTATGAAATTTTAATGATATTTTTGTATGACCTCATGGCCTTATGGAGATCAATTTATATGAATATTTTATGTGTAAATTAGTAGCTTAAATGGTTTGAAATATTTTCATAATTTACTTAGCCCCAAGTGGTGTATGTATGAGGACCCAAAAGTTGCAATGATACCTATATATTTCTATCAAAACCACTTGACACATTAATGCAGTATTGAAAAAAAATCATAACCCAAATGTGATCTATGATTTATTACCATATTTATTTTATAACCTTTTAGAAATCAGGCAATATCACATGGATTGATTTGTATGGTGTGTAATTTTCTAAGGTAAATATTCATGGCGTGTCACTATATTATCTACCAAGATGCATGATATAGCCTTTTCCAAGTTTAGACTCCTATTTATGGTAATGTAAGCTTCTATAGAGTTCATTTGCAACCTTCTAATCTCATATCCAAATTTTAATTTTTGAATCTAATTTCCTATCATGTCACAAAAATTTAACTACAAAGCCAAATTCATCGTCTTTTCAAAAACAAATAATTAATAAATACAAATATTTCCCAAAAAATATTGATCTAAAATTTATATTTACAGAGTGCAATGCAAGAAACACAATAATGAATAAGTTAATAGTGTTGTATTGAAATTTTAAATATTAATTATCAACTCATTCATGGCACTGAGAATATTTTTGTGTAAACCTACAAGGTCATGTAAATTATCCACAAGAACCTCTCTTTTTTTGAAGACTCCAACCCATTTGATCATGATGGCAAGTTTTCAAATGTTACAAAAAAATCAAATGCATTCAATGAAAAGATGCAATGTTGCATAAGTTTCGTTCCATTCTTCATGGGCCCAAAATGTCAATGTCAATACATCTAATTGGTTGGGTTTATGCTAGGAATTCTCCTATTTTTGTTCCCAACTCACCTGAATGTTCCAAGCCACACTAAATTGAAACATTCTCTTAAGTGTCTAAGTACAAAAAACCTGCCAAACTTTGATGGGTTATTTATTGGAATTTGTGGCACATATAAATGTTATATCTAAAACTACAAGTTCATGTAACTTCCCTCTATAATAACCTCTCTCAATTTTTCAATACTCCAATCCGGTTGCTTAGAGCGCCAAGTTTTCAAATGTTGTAAAAACCATCAAACACATTGAATAAAAAGTTGCAATGTTGCATAACTTTTATTCCATTCACCATGGGCCCAAACCATCAACTCCAACATGTTTGGGTGGGTAGGTTTATGCTAGGAAAGTTCATGTTTCAAACCCCAACATGTTAGATCATTCTAGGCTACATTGTATTGGTGCTTTCTCTTAAAAGCTCTGAATGCCAAAAAGTGGAAAAATTTGACCAGCTATTTTTCAAAAACTATCACTTAGATACATTTTGTCTAAATTTATAGGGTCATGTAGGGTTCCTCTACAATAATCTCCCTCAATTTTTTATAGCTCCAATCTATTTGGTTGAGATAACAAATTTTCTCATATTGAAAAAACACCAAATGCATTAAAGAGAAAGTTGCAAGGTGGCATTATTTTCATTTTTTTCATTGTGTGACCAAACAAATAGTGCCAACATGTCCAAGTGGGCGATTTTAAGCTAGGAAAGGTTTTTTTTGCACACCAGCATGCACCTAATCAATGTTGCAAAATTTTGGTTATATGTTAGGTTTTTGGGTGTTTTGAGTCTTATGCCATGTAATAAGGTCATAATAGACCATTTTCAATGTAGTCAGAGTTATATGGGGTTCATTTCATAAATGTTGTAAAATATTTCAAATGTTGTCATGTACAAAATTGCAAAAATGCAAGAAATGGAAGTCCAACAGTCTATAAGTTCAAATGGTAGTTTGAGTCAGTTGGGTTGGTTGATTTTTGGTGTGTGTGGTTTAAATATGTCTAAAAAAGGCTCGAGAAAAGGTTGGAGTTATGTTTTTGAAGTTGACGCAATTAAAAATCACTATTTTCTCTATAAATTACTGGTAAATTTGTTGCTACATACCTCTATAAAAATTTTTATTGAGGAATATTGATCTAAAGGCTATTGAATCTGATGGAGGCTTGAACTAAGAGTGTCTTGGTTTTTATTTGACTGAATTTCATCAAGTTAGGAGGATTTTACGGCTAAAATACCGAAGACAGGTTGAAAACTATTTTGAGGGTTTGAGTGTAAGAAAATGGCATAATTGACAATTCCACCAATGAAATACTCTAAAATTCAATGGAATGGTGTTAATTAGGATTTTTTTTCATGTTAGTAGGTTGTAGAAGTAGGGAAGAAGATTTGGAGCTAATATGGTGATGCCCTAGGGTGAATTTTACACATTTTCAAGCAAAAGAGGTGTAAATGCTAGGGCTTGTTCAAAAGATTTTGGGATTGGTCATGTAATGGTGGGAAAAGTTGGTGCAAGTCATATTTGATGTGTTTGAAGTGTTGGTTTGCAGAGTAGAGGCTTGGAGTTGGTAGTTTCAATAAACCCCTATGTGGCAAGCCTATTAGGCCTACATAAGGGTTTTGTAGTTTGATGAATTTGTGGGAATTAATTTGGACAAAATAATTGATTTAAACTTTTTGTAACTTGGTTGAGGTCATTCAATGGATATTTTAGGTTGGGAGAGTGTTTTCTTTGGTATTGTTTTGAAAAATAGGGCTAATTGAGCCAGTATTTCAACGTAGAATTCCATTTTAGGAGGGTATGTTCTGAAACATGAGAAAATCTGATATGTCAAAGTAGAGGATAAAGGTTATCTTAAATTATAGTTCTTCTATGGGTTAGAAGTTTTTTTTGCAATATATGATCAAAAATCATTGTTTGGAATGCTACAAAGGAATATGAGATGAAAGAAGAGCTTGACACCAAGTTGGGGTTGTGAAGACTGAAAGATTGTTCCAAATTGTTTGAATTGTTCTTGTTTTGATAAATTCCTCCTTGCTCTACATCATAGATAATTTCAAGATACATTGTACTGACACTTTCTCTTAAGAGCCCTAAATACCAAAAAGTGGCAAACTTTATTAAGTTGTTTCTCAAAAACCATGGCACTTAGAGGTATTCTATCTAAAGGTATAGGGTAATGTAGGGTCCATATAAAATAAAATCTCTTAGTTTTTCATATCTCCAATCCATTTGGTCATGGTTATAACTTTTTACACATTGAAAAGTGTCAAATGCATTGAAGAGAAAGTTGCAAGGCAACATAATTTTTGTTTTGTTCATCATGTGACCAAATAGTAATACCAAAACATATGAGTGGGTCAGTTTATTCTAGGAAAGGTCCTATTTTTCACCTTAGCATGTTGAATTATTATAGGCCACATTGTATCGATGCTTTCTCTTAAGAGCCCTAAATGCCAAAAAGTGAATTTTTTTGACAAGATGTTTCTCAGAAACTGTGGCACTTAGGAATTTTTTTTTTAAAGTCATATGGTTATGTAGGGTCCCTTTACA
This sequence comes from Sequoia sempervirens, assembly GCA_007258455.2. NCBI lineage: Eukaryota > Viridiplantae > Streptophyta > Pinopsida > Cupressales > Cupressaceae > Sequoia > Sequoia sempervirens. The sequence continues at coordinate 118,854,797 of VDFB02000007.1, read as the reverse complement.
ATAACTTCTCTCAAATTTCATATCTCCAATCCATTTGGTTGTGGTAACAGCTTTTTGTATATTCAAAAAAGAGTCAAATGCATTGAAGAGAAAGTTGTAAGGTGGCATAATGTCCGTTCTACTCATTGTGTGAACAAACTAACAGTACAAAAACATTTGGATGGGTGGGTTTATACTATCCAAGGTCCTATTTTGTACCCCATCATACCGGATTTTTCCAAGCTACATTATATTAGTGCTTTCTCTTAAGATCCCTAAATGCCAAAAAGTGGAAAACTTGGACAAGTTGTTTCTCAAAAATTGTGGCACTTAAAAACCTTTTTTCTAAAGGTATAAGGTCATGTAGGATCCCTTTATAATAACCTCTCTCAAATTTTCATATCTCCAAGCTACTTGGCTATGGTAACAACTTTTCACACATTCAAAAAGTGTTAAATGCATTGAAGAGAAATTTGCAAGGTTGCATAATTTTCTTTTTGTTCATCGTATGGCCAAACTAATAGTGCTAGCATGTCCAAGTGGCTAGTTTTATGCTAGAAAAGGTCTTTTTTCATACCCCAACATGTGGAGTCATTCAAGGCTACATTGTATTGGTGTTTTCTCTTAAGATCCCTAAATGCAAAAAAGTGGAAAACTTTGACAAGTTATTTCTTAGAAACCATGGCACATAGAGTTTCATGCCCCTAAAATTGTAACACTAAAATATAAAGCATTGAAATACACAAATAAAATAAATATATAACACTAAGAATATTAAAATAATATGTATAATATAAAAATAAAATATATTAACAATAAATTCAATTTATAAATATAATAGTAAAATAAGAAACATAATATAAAATATGACATAATATATAGTGAAGGGGAATACAATTATAAATGGTGTGATTAAAGGTAACAATTCATTTAATAAATTTGCAGTGATAATGTTAGAACCAAAATTTCACCTCAAATTTTCACTAGTCCTCACCACCTCAATCTACCCATTTTATTTTACACCATATGCATCCTCCGTCAAAACCATCATTTTTATCTAACAAGCTTAAAAATATTATAATTATAGTCTCCTTAATCCATTCTAGTAAAAATATCATTCAAAAAAAACCCTCCCCATAGTCACTCCCTTGACACATGCATCCCCTTAAGTCCATTATTAGGAACACATTTTGGAAAAACAATGCCATTTCAAGGAGAATTGTATTGCAGTCTCTCTGAAAAGCTGATGAAACAAACCAACATAGAATATCAAGGATACCATCACACTTCAAAGTAGCATACTCCAATTCTCTCTGACATCCTAAAAATAAATATTTTGAAGACACTTAAGTGTTTCAGAGTAAAGGATTATTTGTCTCTTCGATGAATCAAAATACAAGACGCCGAAGAAATATTAATATTTTTAAATATGCTAAATAATTTTGGCATTCAGGAAACAAAAAAACATCTCTCGGACATAATTGATTGATTATTATCTAATAAATGATGGATAACTATCAAATCCAAAACTTGGTTGGCACAGTGACAATTTCAAGGAGACAGTGGATTATTGGGCAGGGAAATGACAAAGTCTCTTCACCAAAAAACTAGTTGAGAAAAAAATATCAAAGAGATAAGCTTATATCATGAGGAAATTAATAACAATCTCTTCGATCACTCAGAACACTAGATAAGAGATGTGAAGAAGGCAAGAAAAACAACACCAAAGGGACGATTTCGAGGATACCATGCAATATCAAAGAGAAGTAATAACAAGTCTCTTCGAAACTCCAAAATAAGGCATAAACAAATATCGAAGAAAGGATCTTGTATTAGGGATACATGAATAAAGGTCTCTCTGAAACTCTAATTAATAGAATGGAAATTATTGTCGAAGTGACATCGATACATCGAAGGGAGATGGTTGCAAGTCTCTCAAAAATACTGATCACCTAGAAAGGAAGAATATGAGAAAAGAGACAAAACCATGGATTATGTTTTGGGAAAGACCATGTGGTTTCAGAGAGAAATAATCACATGTCTCTTCGATACTCTGAAAAGAAGTGAGGGCACAAGTATGTCAACGGGAGAACATGATATCAGTGAGGATGTAAGAAAAATTTCTTCGACACAATGAAAAGTATTTCTCACCTAGATGAAATGACTAATGTGCCTTTTGAAGAGACAACTAACATTAATGCCACCATCAAATCATCAAGTTGGAAAAGACAATATTTATGAACCAGAGTCGACAGAAGTGTTCTAAATCTTAATATATCTTGCTCATAAGAGCTCATAATCTAAATCAATTGGAGATCAAATTTGAGGATGTAGGATTGAGTGATAGAAAGGAGCTCAAAGAAGGAAACACTGGTTCAATTAAGTACTCAAGACTCAACTGAAGAAATTATCAGATTTATTTGAATTGCAGTAGAGCTAGGGTTTAAAAATGGAAGAAAATTCAAAGAAGCCCAAAGCAAAGAGACAAAAAATAGAAACAAGAACACTAAACTAGGATTTAATTCAGCAATGTCCTAGTTCTGGACCAAATTCTAGACGTATAACCCAGTTAAATCCTTTAGCTGATAAATTGTAAGATAAACACAAGAACTTAGAAGATGTATGGAATCCACAATGAGGGTAAGAATTACTCATATACCATTATAGAAAGAAAGATAAGCATAGGTCTATTTCAAACCCATGGAATTTGAAATTAGGAAATCTTGTAGTACCGAATGTATTTATCAATATCAAGTTAATAAAAGTGGTGGAAAAAATGTATAACCCCAAAACAAGGATGGTTTATTCACACGATGGGTTACAATTTCTTCCCATCACTCAAGATTGCATTGCTATGGTTTTTCTAATGGATACATCAATGAAAATGCCACTAAAAATTAGAAATATCTTGGAAGAATTCCAAACCATGGACAAGGGCTACAAGAGGTTGAAATTTCCCTTACATAGACCTCAGTACATAGGGGGTTAGCTTAGAAGATTCTCTAGTAATGAGTGACGTCCTTTTTCTATTGATTTATTCAAAGAATACTATCAATATACATATTACTTAGCTAGTCAAGTATTGGGAATTGATGTTCCCACTGATATGGCCATAGCTCCTATGGTCTTAGTAGCAGATGTTCAATGCCACAACACTAGGTCATTTGACTATGTAGAGTACTTGGAAAAGGTTATAAACTCTTCACTTGCCATCACAAAAAACAATAGTGATTCAATCAATTTTAGACAATACTCCTTGCTTATGGATATGATCTTGTATGAGGGACAAGCAATGGGGATGTGGGGAGATAATCAAAGAATTGGATGATGATGAGAACATAAGACCAGTGAAAATAAGGACTTCAATTTGGGATAATAGATGTGGGAGGTCTCATTATTTGTAATTTAAAGAATACTTTGTAAAACCCTTGTACAAATTTTATAGTCACCATTAAAATTACAACTTGTCCTTAGAGATACAAAAAATTATTATACCCAAGGAGAAAAACCCAAAAGGGAAGGTAAACCACAACTAGGGAGATTGGTATGCCTATGAGGATTGCACTGTAATTAGAGTATATGGGTTTGAGGCAGAACCATTCCTTCTACCTAAAATAGTTCCAGATAGAATTGCATATCTTGAGATAATAAGGAAATTGGATTACTCTAACTATATGCATCTTAATAGCTATGGAAAAAAATATCGCATGCCTTCCATTTTATGCTTTGGTGATTTTACTATTGTTTCAGAAAAAGGATATGATTATGTTGGTAGAAAGATAGACTACTATGGCATTCCACAAGGAAATGAATGAGGAAATTTTAACCATGAGCATTTCATTCCTAGTGCCAAAATGACACAATAGTTAAAAATATAAAAGCATGAATTAATTGTAGATGATGTGATAAAAAATTGTGATGAATCTCAGGCAATGTTAAGAAAGGCCACATATAACAGAGTAGTGATGGCAGAGAGATGGAGGAAAAGCAATAATAAATTGTATACATAATCTTTTCATGAAGTACAAGACCCTATGGAAAGAGATGAACAATTGATCCTACATGAGGAAGAATTGACTAGGGATGTAGCTCTCATAGCCTTTGAAAGAAGAAGATATACTTGTTCAATGAAACAAGCCAAGAACATTGATCCCTTAAGTCATCAATCACCACAACCCACTCTGAATATTATATTATTAGTTGACACTCCTATTATAGTAGAGGATTGCATTGAAGAGGAAGAGGAGGTCACAAAAATAACTACTCCTATTGTCCAACAATATGAATTTCCACCTAAAAGGAGGTGGTTTCATTTGAAGCTTCTGATAAATTCTCTAATGATGTAAGACATCGTGCAAGTTAGGATTTCATTTTAGATGATGCATTTGTTCAAACCCCCAACTTCAAGTCATTTTTTTATGAATACAAAGGAAAATTAATTAGAGACAAAATGAAGGAAATTAATCTTGAGCAAGAAGTTGATGCATTGAAAGAGTTACAAGAAGTTGACAATGAAATGAAAAGAATCACCCTTGAAAGAGGGCAAGAGTTATTATAGGAGGTTGGGGTCATGCTTCTCCCAATAAGGTATATAAGTTCATCGATAGTATTTGAAAGTTTCATGAGAAGAGAGTATAAAACCTTACAGCTGACAAATGAAGCTAGTGACAAGATATATGCTAGTTCAGGGTATAATCCAGATAATGCCACTTTACAGATTTGGGCTCTATACCCACCAAGGAAGAGGCCCACACTTATTGAAAACCTTAACCAAGTATTCAGTCGTATTTTGGTATAGCTAGTAGGAGATGAAAATCCCATCAAAACTGATGAATTGAATGTCAATGTTGCTAAATTCACCAAGGCTCAAATAAAGAAATTGATAAGATATAACAAGGGGCTACTGCTAAAAATGATAGGCTAAAATGGGAGGTAATTAATTATAGAGATAAGTTTCCTTCCTCTTCTGGTCTCTATTCTCCATTAATAGATTGTGAAAGGAAGGTACTTGAAGCCATGTCTGAAACAACATACTAGAAACAAAATTATAAGATATCTCAAAAAAAACATGAAGAGTTGAGAAAGGAATTAAAGACTACCAAATGTGAAATGACTTCAAAGTTGGTATGTAAAATATTTGATAAAATGTTTGATAAAATAGACAAGGTTTGGGTTACCCACAACAAGAAATTCATAGCCTATCAAGAACATGATAGATTGCACAATAGGATGAAAGTGATAAAGGAAAAAGAAAAATCTAGAGGGAAGATTAGTGAACATGTGTTGCAAGAGTGCAAAGAATTTATGAAAGTACATGAGCATTTCCACACTGTACTAGCACAAGAACTTAGTGATTTAACCCAATCTTTGAGTATGGCTCTACCAAATTTATTTGGTGATGAATGGGAGTTGAAGGACCATGATATATGGAAACATGAAATTGCTCTGTATTTATCGATGGCTCTAGAGGAAATCAGTGATGAAGAGGGGGTGATGGAGAAAACACACATACAATTGGAACAAATTTTTGATCTCAAGTATGCTATGAAAGATATTATTAACAATGTTGATACATATGCAAAAATAGGGTACATTGATCATTTGTCTAAAGTTAACTTATTTATTCTCGAAAAAAATAAGTAGGAGTTATCAAAGTCTTGCAATTTTTGGTGCATTATCACGGAGTATGGACCTTGGGAAAATCTTCAGTGATCACAGGTACCTGATCAATATTAATAGATCATGGTGCATCATAGATCATTGCAAACTTTTCAATCATTTCTTGTTTATTTTAAGCATAGTTGTTAAAGCTTTAGTTAAGGAATGACACAACTTTTTGTAAAGGCTTGAAGCTTGTTGCTTCCCATATATATAAGGGAAACCAAGGTCAGATGAAAACATATATTAGATTACGATTATCACTAGAATAGAAACCATACCAACATACATACTTTACAATATAAAAATACTTCCACTATATAATGTGTTATTTTTGAAGTAATACAATGGGTAAGAAGATTTAATCATGTGGCTAAATTTTGGTGTCAATTGTTTGTTGATAATATCTAATTATTTGGCTGTCTCTAGTTTAGTGCTTTCTGGTGCAGGAGCACCTACACCACAACATCAATTTTGATCATTTGAATGGTTAGTAGGTTAATGCTAGTATTTTTGAGTCTATTTTGTATAAATAAGGTCTAAAAGACAAATCATAATGTAAATGGAGGAATTTTGAGTCCTTTAAGGGTCAAATGTTAGTCTTGTACTTGAAGGGTCCTTGTAGCCTTTGTAGGAAAACTATTTAAAATGTAAATGGGAGTGAAAGACAAGATTTTAGAAGTCATATTGAGGGTAAAATAAAGGTGTCTAAGTGGTCCTAAGTGTCTAGAACAACAAATTTTCAAAATGAAGCTTATTAAGCAAACCATTGTTAATATTAGTACTTTTAGGCTTAATGAAGGTTTGGTGATTGAAAGGTGGTTATAGGCATTGAAGGAAGTTTTTCCTAATTTGAAAATGTATATAGACATCATACAAGCCCGAATAAAGGTTCAAGGAAATACCTTTTGGAGGAATTTGTGATCTTCTCAACGCCTAACTGTGAATTTTCAAGCATTTTTATGTGTTTTCAGTTTCTTTTTCCTGTGTACGGCCTAGTACAAGCCTCCCATGATTTGGAATTCATAAAATACTATAGTGGAATTTCTTAACTTACACTTCTTTCTATTTTGAGACTCCTTTAATTGCTTTGGTGAAAGAAAATATTCATTACTCTAGTTCTGCCTATAACAGAACAATAGGGTTTGAGTTCCACTTTTATTTAAGGATGGTGCCTTTCCTCCTACTGTGGTGAAATTTGATTTGGAGGAAAGGCCTGTAACATGTTAATTTTTAAGTTTCATGCTTTATTTAATGTTGGCAAGGCGTCTATAGGGCTGGTGATGTTACCCTAGGCTGAGAATGTGAGATTTTGACATGAAAAGGAGGAACCAAAGTAGTGTTTTTGAAAACTAATGAGGCTAAATGCCTAGTAAATGTTTAGTATGTTTTTTCAGACCCTAAACAAGTAGTGTGATGCTTTAGTTGGGCTTGGAAGGCCTTGGAAGGATGAAATGTTGAAAACCCTAGGTTTTTATGGGTAAATTAAGGGTTTTGGATAACAATGACTTAGAGGTTAATAAATTGTTAAAAACCTATGAAATTGGGTGTTGTGAGACATATTTGATGACTATCCAAGAGATTGTGGGGTTAGGATAAGTTTAAAGAACACTTTGTTTGTAAACAGGGCTAATCTTGTAGCCTTTTTGCAGGGTAGTTTGATGGTTCTCCAAGATGTTGCAAAGAAACCTTGTATGTTTGGTTTGGGAATTGTATTATGGGTTTGAGTGCATGCTAGAATTATGTTGAGATGGTGTTTTAGTTGCCTTCTCTAAAATATAAGCCTATTTGTTGAGTTTTATTTACAGTTGTTTCAATGCGAATGATTATGATTTCAAAATTTGATGTCTTATTGAGGCCTGATTAGATTTGAGTCTTCTCCACCTTGGATTTTCACCATAGTGGTATCAGAGCATCAACGAGTGGATTTTTTTGCATTTTTTAGGTTGTGAAGAGCAGGGAAGAAGTGAAGAATTTTGCATTCAAAGATGCCTCCAAAGAACAAAGATATGGTTAAAGAGATGAAGGAGATGAAAGACAAACATGCTAGAGAAAACAAAGAGTTAGAGGTGTAACACCAAATAAAAGCTTTGCACAATAGACAACAAAGAAGATCATTAGAAGCACACATGCATACAATACTAAAATCTAAAATGCAAATTCATTCGTTAAGAACCAAAGAACATGGGAAAGTAAAAACATAATTAAAACTAGAAAAATCTCACCAATTTTCAAACGCATTTCCATGATTCATCTCGATTGCCCTTCTCCATTTTGCTTGTGTAGTATAATTGTCCTTAGATTTTCAAGTTCGTGCAAGTATAGCCTAAGATAGTGATTAGCAAAATATCGAAGATTCAAGACAAAGTGCTCTCAAAAGTTATGAAATTCGCGAGAGAGATTGTAATGAAGAATGACAAATCAATTTATAGAAAATTGATTATTCGAATGACCAGCCAAGATCGAAAGATCAACGGATGGTTGAGATTGACTGATTAGACATGCATTCTAATAACTGACAGTGATGACATGAGTGATTCGAATTAGAAATAGAATTAAAGATTAAATAAATGATTTAATCTTCAGTTCGGCATTCGAAAACATAAGAAATATCTTTGCATGACAAAGATGAAGATTGATTATAACGACTTTCTATTTGAATGCACACACAACACTTAATTAATTAAATAAGAATATTTAATTAATCCGCATGTACATGCAATTGAGTTAGAACTGGACGATTGACTGACTTGACAAAGAGATTACACGAGACAGCCACTCAGACATTAAATCAAAGATTAACTGAACGATTAAAATAGATGTCGAGTCGAGTAAAAGTGAATACTTAGATAACTCACATAATTATCTAAAATATAAAGAATGTGTTAAAATGGAATTAATGAATTAAATAATTCATTTAATTCAAGACTCGATATTCAAAGAATAATTAAATAAAATAAGATTTATTTAATTAAAATGATGAAGGATTTAAACGACTAATTAAATAAATAAAGAATTTATTTAATTATAGTTGAAATAATATGATAAAGAAATAAATTAAATAAGAATTTATTTAATTTGACAAGACCTAATAAGGTTAATTAGTAACATAATTAAATAAAAAGTGTTTATTTAATTAATCGATAGAATAAAGAAAGTAAATTAATTAAATAATTAAGATTATTTAATTAATAGAAGAAATAAAAGAAGATGAATTAATTAAATAATTAAGAATATTTAATCAATAGAAGAAATGAAGACTATAGAGAATAATTAAATAATTGACATTATTTAATCATGACCATGAAGAATACAAATTATGAAGAATATGGGTCACAGCCTAAAACCAGATTTCTGTCTACATGTCCTCTTTAATACAATGTCATTTCAGCATTGTGTCAAAGAAAGTTGATAAAAATATGCCCCAGTCATGCCCCGGAAAACAGGTGAAGGTATGCCCCCTCGGGAGGATAGGCGGTTCAAAGAACATGAGTGTGCTCTCGAAATTGATGAGAGAACTAGAAGATGAAAGAAAAAAGGATAGAGGAAAATAGATAAGGGTGGTGAAGATGTATAAAAGAAGAAATGTTAGTGCAAAAAGAAAGATGAATAATAAAAGACATGATGTTAGTATTAGCAATCTTCGATGTTTCGCTATATCACAAAAGGTATTGCACTTTATCATCATTGGGCGGGACTAATACAAATGGAGAAAAACACCATGATATGACATAGATCAAGTTGTGCAAGGTCATCCACTTGCTAATAACGCATACCGCACAAGGATTGTCATTAACTCATACTAAGGGCAAGTTGCCCTAGTCTTTGTCGTGACAAACCACGACAGCAAACAAAGACGTCATGACTACTGTTCCTCTAAATCCTTCATGGGACATCCTTGAGGAAATCCAGTAACATGACTCAAAATTAAATTTAAAAGATAGCTTCCATTGCATTTGAGCCAAAGAAAAATAGAATTCGCTACATCGCTGCTTCTCTAAACTTCATGGGACATCCTTAAGAAAGCTAGTAACATGAATCCCAGTCATCAATTCAAGATAAATGATAAGATAAATAAGCCATAAAGTCAATAAGCCAATGAAAATACTTTTCCAAAACATGATTTGTTTGTTTGATTTGTTTTGATTGAGGTGCCAGATTGATTGATAGAGCCTCATTTGAGATACTACATCGACAAGACTGCGGATACTCGCTTCGAAGCGTTATGACTATCTATATAAGGCATGACAAAGCCTGGATTTCGTAGTACATTGCATCGTGATAAGACTTTGAGTCAGATGTCGTTGATGTGATAACCTGTATAAGGCTATGTTTGACCTTATCGATTATGCAGGAAGGACTCATCCTATATAAGACATAGGTTGATTGTTTTGATAACGTCTGTTTCCAAGAAGGACACATCTTGTAGCAGACTGTTGGTTGATCTGTTTTGAATTGTTTTGTTTGGCCAGTTGTTTGATTTGACTTAGAGACATTGCTAACTTGTTCACCAGATTGAGGCATGACTTGAGACGATGCATGGACAATTGACTGTGTGTGATGAAAAACCCTAAAGGACTAACCTAGTGCGGCCTCGGGGGCTCATCGATTGATGGCCTTGCCTACGTTATACACGCAGAGACTTGTAGTTTGACTTGACTTGACCAACAAGACTGACTACAAATAAAAGATGTGTGTGAAAGTGAATGCGAAAAACCCTAATGGATCCATCTCCAGTACCAAGGGCTCATCGATTGATGGCCTTGCCTATGTTATACATCACCCAGACCCTCGTGAGTTCTATCAACCCAATGACCTTTGTCATATAGACACATGGATTGACTCCATGACTTTTATACGACAAACCTAAACGGATCAATTCTATCGCCTCGGGGCACATCACGATGACCTTTGCCTATGTCCCATCGTAGAGGCAACGTAGTTCGACAAACGACAAAGACTAACAAGTGCGACTGAATTTGACTTTGTTTTTGGATTTTTGAAATGTTTTGATTTTTTTTTGTGTTTTTGAAGTTTTCTGATGTTTTTGTGTTTTCTTAGGTCATTTTGGTCATTTTGCAATGTTTTTTGGATTTTTCCATGGTTTACGTCTTCAACACAACTAATGTAAGAACCAATATGACACATGTTAAGTGTTTTCCCCCAATCGAGTATAAGACCAATTGACTATGAATAGGATAAAACGAGGGATATGAAATGCGCTTGATGTCAATCATTCCAGGTCATGGGAAAGACTACCACTTATTACGAATGGTATATACAAGTGATGGACATGAAAGATACGGGATACGTATAAGGATAGGTAGTATGTACAAGGATAAGGACTATGTACAGGGTAGTGGACTATGTACAGGGAAGTTGTCTATGTATAGGATAGCGGACTATGTACAGCGTAGATTAGAATAATAGTAGACAAAGGAGCAGAGTTGAGTACACATGGCACCTGTTTTCCAGGTTTTCACCATGGTACCTATCCAAAGCGCCACTGAAGTGGTTTTCACTATTGGACGAATGATTTTTCTTTACTATTTTCCAGATTATCTATTTTTTTGGTGTTACCAAGACGCCTGTTTGCCAGGTTTTCACCTTGATAACGATTTTTTTGTGATTTTCTAATTTTTTTGTATTTTTGCTAATTAAGACAAAGGCTCCCAGAAGCTATGCATAGAACTTCTTCAGATGCATACTATTGATTAGTGAGGACAATGGTTCCCCTTCAGGAGTAGAGAGTCAGTACACTCCCGATCCAAAAGCTTCTATGACAATATAAGGTCCTAACCAATTAGGTTCAAACTTTCCTGGTTTGTCTCTTTCTGCTTGATTCTTTGGGTTTTCCATTAAAACCAGGTCACCAATGTCAAGGTTTTTGTTCAAGGCCCTTCTATTATAGCTACAACAAAGGTGATTCTGGTATGCTTGAACATGGTCTAGTGCCTTCTATCTTTGCTCATCTAAAAATTCTAGCTCATGGAGTCTCGACACTTAGTACTCTTTGTATACACTTAAAAATGGTCATATCACATTGTCTGGTAATTAATTAAATATTTTTAATATTTAATTAAAATCTTTTGATTCTATCTACGTATAAATAAATTTAAATAATTTATTTATATTGTTCATGATTTCATTTCGATTAAATATTTAATCACCTTTTTCATATTCATTTCTTAATTAATTAAATGAATGTTACAATTTATTTATATTAATTATCATATAATCTAAGTTTGAATATTTTATTCAAATAAAGATTAAAATATTATAATTCTTCTAAATATCATTTATAATTAAATATTCCAAAATATTTGATTATTTCCTCTAATCTAATATTCATTTTTTTAAATCATTTCAAAATTCCTCTAAATCAATTCAAAAATCTATTCATAATTAAATATTTCCAAAAATATTTAATTAAATTCTTCTAAATATTTCAAAAATCTTCTAAAGTCATTCATGATTAAATATTACCAAAATACTTAATTAATTCTTCTATAGTTTTCAAAAAATCAAAAATCAAATATCAAAAAGCAATAAAGGAAATTAAATAAATTTAAATATTTATTTAATTTGGGATTTATCTTCAACTCCCGGGAAACAAACTGCCAAAACAGAAAATTAAATTTCTCTGTTCCTGTGCAGGCTTGTTCCCGTGGGTTGAAGACAAGCTTCCATTCTTCTCTCCAACCTCTCAACCTCCTCCCTTTTCTTCTCAACTTCTCAATCTCTCACCATTCAAACATACCAGACAATTCACAGCCGTAGATTCTTGCCAGCCGGGATGAAGCTTGCAAAAAAATCTATAAATACAGCTGCCGGGAGCTCCAAATCATATAGAATCTTAAGCAAGTAAATTATAGGAAAAATTGCATAGCATCCATAGCATTCATAGAGTACTTTCATAGCAATAGCATAGAATCATAAGCATAGTAGCAATAGAATCATGATATCTCCCATTCACAGCCCCTGTGCATAATTCACAGCCCCTGTCCATATTCGTATCATCAATCTCATTTCTACCAGCATATAGAATAGTAAAGCATTCTCCTTTGCATACTCGTTCTACAAGTTGCCATTTAAAGGAAGCCTAGCTTACACAATCTGAGAGCAAAAGCTTCAAAAGAATCACTGTAGATAGAGGAAAATGGGACGGTTCTAAAGATTTTGTTTGTTAATTTGTTTTCAATTTCTTTAGATTAATGTTTCATTTAGTGTTTTGTTTTAATTAGATTAACAATAGAATACATTACACATTTTTGGCGCCCACCGTGGGGCCTTTGCCCCCTTTTTAATGTTTTGTTTGTAGTTTTTTTTGATAGGTTACAGGAAAAACAGCGGAATAGCGCAGACAACACGTTTTCGGAAAAACATTTCCAGTTTAGCGCCCGTGATAAATCTTTCAGCGCCCGTGACTAATCCTTCAGCGCCCTTAAACTCTGTTTCAGTGCCCTTGAAGTATTTTTCAGCGCCCGTGACTAATATTTCAGCGCCCGTGACTAATCCTTCAGCGCCCGTGAAATTTGTTTAGCGCCCGTAAAATCCTTCAGCGCCTGTAAAGTCTGTTTTAGCGCCCTTAAACTCTATTTCAGCGCCCTTGAAGTATCTTTCAGCGCTCGTAATGTTTATTTCAGCGCCCATAATATTTCTTGCAGCTCAAATTTTTAAAACACTGTAATCTGTAATCTGTACTCGTAGTTTAGTTTTAACTGATTTCGACGCAGCCGCAGACAGTTAATAATCTAAGGATAAAATTTACCAATCCTAGGGTAGTCATCTAAAGGATAAAATGAAGCAATTCTAGGGTAGCCATTTAAAGAAAAATGAACCAATCCTAGGATAGACAAATCATTTTTCAATTTGAGCTTAAAATGAATTTTCTCTTTATGTGAAGCAAAATCTTCACTTAGTTTAGAAAATTTCAGTTTGGTGCTTAAAATTGAATCTAGTGTTTGCTTTGTTCTCAAGTGATAGGCCTATGCTCTCCCCTTAACTGGGTGATCAAAATGCCAAACTCACTTATTCCTTTTTATGCATCTTTAAGTTTTATTACAACCTTGTAGAGAGCCTGCTCTTGTGGGAAAAAGTACTCACCCAAGAGGAACGACTCAAGTGGGTTCAAGCCAAAGCCAGGCTATTCCACCCCACTATAAAATTTAAAGCAAAATTGGGGAAACCCTCTTGTGACGGTAGTGTGCATGATAACCATCCCCAAAGCCTTTGTTCCTAGTGGAGGTCTCTCGAGGAGTTGCTCCATTTGCGCACCAAGCGGAATCCCTTACGAACCTAGTGTGGCCAGCAGCAGTCAATTATCAAAACATCATCTCCTGATCCGCAGTCGCGGGGAATCTACCCCCAAGATACTCATAATATATAGCGCAAGGATTGTTTATAGGGGATCCGGTATCCACTTCCGAATCACTCGATGCACAGAAAAAGAACAAAAACAAGGCCCTTTGAGAAATTTGTGCAATTTAATAATGATCATGGATTTTAAGATGTGGGCTGTTGATTGCTATAATGACCTACTTGAGAACTAAGAGTGAGTCTGTTTGAAGTGCTTGTCATGTGTAAAACCTGTTAAAACAATTTTTGAAAAACATTTTGGTTACACACTTAATGTTTAGCATAGGACTTAAAAACAATTGTTTTCAATTTGTTTGATGTGTTTTTACTACATTAATTTAGATAAAGATCATCCAAAGCACTCATTATCATATTGATCAATCTCATGTTACGAGATTGGAAATCTACAAAATTTGTAAAAAAATCCGTTTCCAAAAGGATTAAGAAGCCAAAGAAACCTCTCAATCACAAGAAATTATTGAAGAAACAAAAATTCTTATATCAAAGTCGAAAAGTTTTACTTAAATATAGAACTTTTCTTCATAGGTATCATGATTGTGTTAGAGGTCTTTCAGATGATTATGCCATAGAGCCCTTGTATTCACAAGCTTATTTTCAAAGAAGAGCCCTTTCTCAAATGCATAACCATAGTCAACGCATCCGTTTTAGTTATATTCCCCAACCAGCAATCGAATACTCTACTCGTCCAAATCAAATCTTACAATAGAGAACTTAGAAAACATTAGGCATCTATCATTAAATCCATCTTTTTACAAAGCCATGATTAAAACTTCATAAAGTGCAACAACCATCCTTTTCTAGATCTTTTGCTTATATTCCCACCAACAGGATTTTCATCCTTTCACTTAGGGAACAACACAAGCTACAAGATTAGAAAATTTTGTATAAGTCATAGAATTTTCATTCTATCTTGACCTTCATACATACCACATCAATTGCACTATTTAACTCTTTTGATCAAAAGCGAGTAAAATTTTGATACAAATCTATGCCTGTCTTCACAAGATCTCAAAAACAAATGGAAAAAGACGAGGGAGAAACTACAACTAGTAAAATGGGTGATCGAAATGAAAAAGAAGAGGAAACATTTAATCTTGATGAGATAACGGAAGAAAAGCTTCAAGAAGCAGAACAAGATCCTCAATTCCATACTCTTATGGAGAGAATCCTAGAACGTAACAAAGAAAAATACTTCCTTACATTAGCTAATCAAGGAGCTAAGTTGCCTCACACCTTTGACATAGAGGGGATTAAACAAAATCCTGAAAATCCTCCTAATGACTTTAGTGCTCTTAACCAATAGATAAAAGAATTACAAGGGCAAATAAAGGAAATGCAAGGAGGTACAACAAAGAAATATGTTTTGGAAGACATATCTCCTTATCCATTTGATAGGAGTCTTCAAATGATCCCATTTCCAAAACATTGTGAAATTCCTAAGTATGATAGGTATAATGGAAAAACTGATCCCATAGACCATGTTAGGGATTTCCGAAACATGAGTCTTGAATTCACCTATGATGATACTTACTTGATGCGATTATTTCCACGAAGTCTAGGTGTACAATCCATGGAGTGGCTTTCAAAAATTACTCCACCTATCAAAACTTTTGAGGAGTTGATAAATCAGTTTATCTCACAATGCTCCTACAATATTCAACATCAAATAACAATGCTTGATCTTTGTAAAGTAAAACAAAAAGTAGGAGAACCCTTTACTACATTTTTACAAAGATGGAGAAGATTATTTGCACGATATTCTTGTCCTATTCCTGAAAAGGAAAAGATGGATATTTTTATCAATAGCCTTGATCCAGAATTAAGCTATAGGCTTAACCTTCATTGTCCTCATAACTTTGAAAAACTGATTGAAAATGCAATCACTATTGAAGGGGCCTTGGTTAAAAGGGGAGTGATAAAACTTGATAATCCAAGTACATCAAATCAAAACAATGATAAAACAAGGTTTTGGAATAGAAACAAAAATGTTGTTAATGATGGCATAGTGGATGCCAATAATTTACGAACAAGGCCATCCGTTTTCAATCTATCAAGTGTTCCAAGAAACAATTCACAAGGAAATACAATACAACAAGGAAACAACAATCAACAAGGACAAATTTCCAAGCAAGAGAACATGACTAATCAAAATACCAATCAAAATCATGGTAATTTCAATAATAATCTTGGCAATGCCCAAATATCAAATCCGTCTAGACCTTCATTCTTTTCAAATCGACGGACTTTTACTGCTTTGGGTCAATCTCTTGAATCTGCTCTCAAGGAACTTCTTGATAATAAGTTTATCACTTTACCACCACAAAGAGATTATGAGCCACGAGTTAAACCACCATCATGGAATGAATCGTATTATTGCAATTATCATCGATGTAAAGGCCATAGGACAAACAATTGTCAAGCTTTGAAAAATCTAGTACAAGATTTAATTGACAATGGTACTATTACAATTGAGGGACATCATACCAATGATGATCATCAAGCATTCAAAGATCCTTTTCCAAATTACCAAAAGGGGGAAACATCGGATACCAAAGCCAAAAGCATACATAATGTTGAAGACAATATAATCCACCATATTTACAGAGATGATAATCGGATTAATGTTATCAAAATTAAAGGAAAACAAGAATATCAACAGGTTAATGTAACAACAAGAGGTCAAGCAAAGGTTGTTTTAAAAGGAAGTTCATCTAAAACAACTATTTCTTCTCCAACTCAGTATAATCTGGTTGATCAATTGAGAAAAACATCAGCTCAAATATCCATTCTTGAACTTCTTAAAATATC
>VDFB02000007.1:118812993-118837873 GCA_007258455.2 Sequoia sempervirens | reverse complement strand
ATCATTTTTCAATTTTAGCTTAAAATGAATTTTCTGTTTATGTGAAGCAAAATCTTCACTTAGTTTAGAAAATTTCAATTTGGTGCTTAAAATTGAATCTAGTGTTTGCTTTGTTCTCAAGTGATAGGCCTATGCTCTCCCCTTAACTGGGTGATCAAAATGCCAAACTCACTTATTTCTTTTTATGCATCTTTAAGTTTTATTACAACCTTGTAGAGAGCCTGCTCTTGTGGGAAAAAGTACTCACCCAAGAGGAACGACTCAAGTGGGTTCAAGCCAAAGCCAGGCTATTCCACCCCACTATAAAATTTAAAGCAAAATTGGGGAACCCCTCTTTTGACGGTAGTGTGCATGATAACCATCCCCAAAGCCTTTGTTCTAAAGGTAGGGAGGTCTCTCGAGGGAGTTTATCATTTGCCGCACCGAACGGAAATCCTTACTACGAACCTAGTATAGTAACTAACCGAGTCAGTATCCAAACATCATTTCAATTACAGTGCAGGGGAGGGAAGAATCTACCCCCAAGATACTCACCATATAACTGCCAAGGATTGTTTGCTCAGGGGATTCGGTATCCACTTCCGTCACTCTGAGTACGCACCTGGAAAAGACAAAAACACAGGCGCCCTTTCGGGGGTGACACGGCTGTGTGAGTCGACGCAGTTTTAAGATGTGGGCTGTTGATTGCTATGATGACCTACTTGAGAACTAAGAGTGAGTCTGTTTGAAGTGCTTGTCATGTGTAAAACCTGTTAAAACAATTTTTGAAAAACATTTTGGTTACACACTTGATGTTTAGCATAGGACTTAAAAAACAATTGTTTTCAACTTGTTTGATGTGTTTTCATTACATTAATTTAGATAAAGATCATCCAAAACACTCATTATCATATTGATCAATCTCATGTTACGAGATTGGAAATCTACAAAGTTTGTAAAAAAATCCGTTTCCAAAAGGATTAAGAAGCCAAAGAAACCTCTCAACCACAAGAAATTATTGAAGAAACAAAAATTCTTATATCAAAGTCGAAAATTTTTACTTAAATATAGAACTTTTCTTCATAGGTATCATGATTGTGTTAGAGGTCTTTCAGATGATTATGCCATAGAGCCTTTGTATTCACAAGCTTATTTTCAAAGAAGAGCCCTTTCTCAAAGGCATAACCATAGTCAACGCATCCGTTTTAGTTATATTCCCCAACCAGCAATTGAATACTCTACTCGTCCAAATCAAATCTTACAATAGAGAACTTAGAAAACATTGGGCATCTATCACAAAATTCATCTTTTTACAAAGCCATGATCAAAACTTCATAAAGTGCAACAACCATCCTTTTCTAGATCTTTTGCTTATATTCCCACCAACAGGATTTTCATCCTTTCACTTAGGGAACAACACAAGTTACAAGATTAGAAAATTTCATGTAAGTCATAGAATTTTCATTCTATCTTGACCTTCATACATACCACATCAATTGCACTATTTCACTCTTTTGATCAAAAGTGAGTAAAATTTTGATACAAATCTATGCCTGTCTTCACGAGATCTCAAAAACAAATGGAAAAAGACGAAGGAGAAACTACAACTAGTAAAATGGGTGATCGAAATGAAAAAGAAGAGGAAACATTTAATATTGATGAGATAACGGAAGAAAAGCTTCAAGAAGCAGAACAAGATCCTCAATTCCATACTCTTATGGAGAGAATCCTAGAACGTAACAAAGAAAAATACTTCCTTACATTAGCTAATCAAGGAGCTAAGTTGCCTCACACCTTTGACATAGAGGGGATTAAACAAAATCCTGAAAATCCTCCTAATGACTTTAGTGCTCTTAATCAACAGATCAAAGAATTACAAGGGCAAATAAAGGAAATGCAAGGAGGTACAACAAAGAAATATGTTTTGGAAGACATATCTCCTTATCCATTTGATAGGAGTCTTCAAATGATCCCATTTCCAAAACATTGTGAAATTCCTAAGTATGATAGGTATAATGGAAAAACCGATCCCATAGACCATGTTAGGGATTTCCGAAACATGAGTCTTGAATTTTCCTATGATGATACTTACTTGATGCGATTATTTCCACGAAGTCTAGGCGTACAATCCATGGAGTGGCTTTCAAAAATCACTCCACCTATCAAAACTTTTGAGGAGTTGATAAATCAGTTTATCTCACAATACTCCTACAATATTCAACATCAAATAACAATGCTTGATCTTTGTAAAGTGAAACAAAAAGTAGGAGAACCCTTTACTACATTTTTACAAAGATGGAGAAGGTTATTTGCACGATATTCTCGTCCTATTCCTGAAAAGGAAAAGATGGATATTTTTATCAATAGCCTTGATCCAGAATTAAGCTATAGGCTTAACCTTCATTGTCCTCATAACTTTGAAAAACTGATTGAAAATGCAATCACTATTGAAGGAGCCTTGGTTAAAAGGGGAGTGATAAAACTTGATAATCCAAGTACATCAAATCAAAACAACAATAAAACAAGGTTTTGGAATAGAAACAAAAATGTTGTTAATGATGGTATAGTGGATGCAAATAATTTACGAACAAGACCATCCGTTTTCAATTTATCAAGTACTCCAAGAAACAATTCACAAGGAAATACAATACAACAAGGAAATAACAATCAACAAGGACAAATTTCCAAGCAAGAGAACATGACCAATCAAAATGCCAATCAAAATCGTGGTAATTTCAATAATAATCTTGGCAATACCCAAATATCAAATCCGTCTAGACCTTCATTCTTTTCAAATCGACGGACTTTTACTGCTTTGGGTCAATCTCTTGAATCTGCTCTCAAGGAACTTCTTGATAATAAAGTTATCACTTTGCCACCACAAAGAGATTATGAGCCACGAGTTAAACCAACATCATGGAATGACTTGTATTATTGCAATTATCATCGATGTAAAGGCCATAGGACAAACAATTGTCAAGCTTTGAAAAATCTAGTACAAGATTTAATTGACAATGGTACTATTACAATTGAGGGACATCATACCAATGATGATCATCAAGCATTCAAAGATCCTTTGCCAAATTACCAAAAGGGGGAAACATCGGATACCAAAGCCAAAAGCATACATAATGTTGAAGACAATATAATCCGTCATATTTATACAGATGATAATCGGATTAATGTTATCAAAATTAAAGGAAAACAAGAATATCAACAGGTTAATGTAACAACAAGAGGTCAAGCAAAGGTTGTTTTAAAAGGAAGTTCGTCTAAAACAACTATTTCTTCTCCAACTCAGTATAATCTGGTTGATCAATTGAGAAAAACATCAGCTCAAATTTCTATTCTTGAACTTCTTAAAATATCCCCCATACACAAAAATATTTTAGAAGAAGCGCTTGTAAACACAACTGTTGATACTGATCTAGATGCAAACAGATTTCAAGCCATGGTGGGACATTTGTCTTCCCCCACTTGTCTTTCATTTTCCGATAAAGATGATGCTTCTATGACACATCCACATAATTCCTCATTATATCTTGAAGTCATGATCCATAAACATCGAATTAGACGTGTCTTAATAGATGGAGGAGCCGGTTTGAATATTTGTACCTTAAAATTGATAAATTCCTTAGGAATTTCAGAAAATGAAATTGATTCACGAAGGAAGATAACTATTAAGGCATATGATGATGAAGAAAGAGCTTCTAAGGGATTAATATTGCTACCTATCAGAGTGGGACCTGTTGTGAAGAATACTTTTTGTCAGGTTCTAGATCGAGATCTGTCTTATAACATACTTTTGGGTCGTCCGTGGATCCATGATATGCAGGCCGTACCATCAACATATCATCAATGTATCAAGTTTCCATATGATGGACAAGAAATAACTATACAAGCTGATTACAATAGTACCCAAACTTGTTCTAATCTTAGGGTGAGTCAAGATGTCTTTGTGCCACACAATAGAGAAGCTCTTGTTGTTTCTTCTTCCAATCTACAAGTCCAATTGCAAGAATTAACAAAGAATCTTGATACTAAGCTGAAATTTAAAGACA
The DNA here is from genome assembly GCA_007258455.2 of Sequoia sempervirens. NCBI lineage: Eukaryota > Viridiplantae > Streptophyta > Pinopsida > Cupressales > Cupressaceae > Sequoia > Sequoia sempervirens. The sequence goes on along the minus strand of VDFB02000007.1, from coordinate 118,833,833 downwards.
AAGGGATAGGTGAATATTCACTATCTCTTTCTACTTTACCTCCTTCTCCAAGATCACATGGATTACCAACTTTATCAAATCAAAAGATTGCAACTGCTTCTACATCTCAAACTTTCGTGCCAATCACAAAGTTTGATGGAAAATTCATTAGAGCTAATACCACTGAAGAAGAAGCTGAAGATAGGGACATTCTAAATTGGCTATACAAAGATGAAGATGAATCTCTCTTACACATTAAGTTACCTAAAGAACAATATGGTAAAGGGTACGCTATCATGCAAAAGATGGGTTATGAAGGAAATGGTCCTATAGGGAAACGAAGAGAAGGAATTGTGGAACCAATTCAGCCTATTTCAAAGCATTCAAGTGATAAAATAGGACTTGGATATGGTAAAGATAAAGAAGAACTCACTTCACAACAGACATCATTAATTCATGAAGGAGAATCCGTGTCAGATAAATCTCATGAATCAGTTTTCCAATTGCAAAATAGTTCAGATACTGATTCTAATGAATATGAATGGGACACCATTTATAATGATGAATTCTAGAAGGATAAACAAGTTGATATTATACACAAATATGCACCTGTTCTTATACAAGGAGAAGGGTCAAGGCCTTCACTCGATTATGTTTTACAAAGCGATCATGACTCAAGTGAGGAAGAATCAGATTCTAACGAGATGGATAATCAACATGAGAATACCATCATAGACCTTGTCTACCATGAGGATGACAACCACATCATGACTTTGACAATTCAAGACCTTACCCAACATAATGATCCTATGCCTTTAGTTTATCCAGAACTTATAGATTGGGATATTGACGCACCTATCCACATTCCTACATTCAGTAATGATGAAGATGTTATAACTTTCCTTTGTTCCTCAAATGAAGAAAACAATTGTTTCATTCAAGAATCTTATACTCATGATTTTGACAAAGAGAGTGTCAAGTCTCTTAGCTGCAAAATAAATGAAATAAAAGATGGATCTATTGATGAAAACCGAAAAAAGGCAGTGATAGATCAAAACAAAAGAAAAATAAAGAGCGAATCTGACAGTGAAAACCTTTCTGAGGCATTGAAGGATGAGAAACTTGACACTCTTCCCAAGTATTATCATGAAAGATCTTCTATTTTGATTGAACCAACGGAATCAATCAACATAAGTACACCAGAGCAGCCAAAAGTTTTGCAAATTGCAGCATCATTAACAGTTGAAGAAGTCCAGAAATTCATGCAATTCTTGAAGGATAATCAAATTAACTTTGCTTGGTCATATGCTGATATGCCAGGGTTAGATCCTAATCTGATAATGCATCATTTATCTATTAACCCTGGGATAAAACCTGTAAAGCAAAAGCTCAGAAAAATGCATCCACATGTTGCATTATTGGTCAAGGAAGAATTAAAGAAGCTTTTAGATGTTGGATTCATTCGAACTATTGACTATGCAGAATGGATTTCAAACATTGTACCTGTTTCAAAGCCAGATGGAAGGATCAGAGTTTGTACGGATTTCAGGGATTTAAATAAAGCATGCCCTAAAGATGATTTTCCTTTACCTAACATAGATTTGATTGTTGACTTAACTGCTGGACATGCAATGTATTCATTAATGGATGGATTCTCAGGATACAACCAGATAAAAATTGCACCAGAAGATCAAGATAAAATAGTGTTCACATGTCCTTGGGGTACTTATTGCTGGAATGTCATGCCATTCGGGTTAAAGAATGCTGGAGCTACTTATCAAAGAGCAATGACAACTATTTTTCATGATATGATACATACATTCATGGAAGATTATGTAGACAATTTACTTGCTAAATCTCATACACGAGATGAACACCTAGAAATCTTGTAACAAATCTTTGTCAGAATGGAAAAATTCAATGTTCGACTGAATCCAAAGAAGTGTGTCTTCGGTGTTACATCTGGAAAACTCCTAGGGTACATTGTTTCAGAAAAGGGTATAGAAGTTGATTCAGAAAAGGTACAAGCTATAATGGACATGCCTCCACCACAAAATATCAGTCAATTAAGATCCTTGCAAGGAAGATTACAGTCCATCAGAAGGTTTATAGCTCAAATGGCAGACAAAAGCTTTCCATTCACACATTTATTGCATAAAAATGTTCCATTTAAATGGGATGACAAATGTGAAGCAGCATTCAATCAGATCAAGCAATATCTTACACATCCACCAGTTCTAATTCCACCTATTCCAGGAGAGCCGCTTATACTCTATATTTCAGCAACAGAAGTATCTTTGGGTGCATTGCTAGCACAAGAAGACTCTACAGGTAAAGAAAGGGCTATATATTATATCAGCAGAACCTTAACAAGACATGAGTTAAACTACAGTTTCATTGAAAAAGCTTGTCTTGCAGTAGTGTTTGCTTCTCAAAAGTGGCGACATTATATGTTGACTCATACAGTTAAGCTGATAACAAAGATAGATCCATTGAAATACCTATTAAGCAGAGCCACTTTAATAGGAAGACTTGCAAAATGGGTAATGATCTTAAGTGAGTTTGATATTCACTATATAGATCGAAAAGCGATTAAAGGACAGGTCATTGCAGATCAGTTAGCTGAAGCTCCTTTACAAGAAGATAATCCAATACATATTGAGTTTCCTGATGCAGATGTCTTTTCAACAACAATTCAGAGACCGTGGGCATTATACTTTGATGGATCATATACACAATATGGCTCGGGGGCAGGGATTCTTTTTGTTACACCTGAAGGACATACCATCTCAAGATCATATCGATTGATGTTTCCTTGCACAAATAACATAGTAGAATATGAGGCATTACTCATAGGATTAAAGATAGCTTTGGAATGGCAGATTACAGAGCTGGAAGTTTATGGTGATTCACAACTTATCATTAATCAAATCAATGATGATTATCAAACCAAAGATGATAAGTTGCTACCATACAAACACATGGTGGATGATTATAAGAAATATTTTGTGTCAATTAAGTTTTCACAAATATCAAGAATTGACAATAAAGCTGCAGATGCAATGGCTACCATTGCTTCTTTATTACAAATATCAGAAGATCAAACTAAGTATGAATTCTTGGTGGAACAATTGTTTTCTCCTGCATATGATAATCCTGAAAACCAAGTTATATGTCATTTGACTGGTTCAGATTCACCCTTATATGGCAAAACATATACCTATTTGAAAGATAACATCTTGCCTTTAGATTTATCACGAAACCAAAAACGGAATTTCATTCGCCAATCATCCCGTTATACCTTAATTTCCAATATCCTTTATAGACGTGGTCTTGATGGTACACTCCTTAGATGTCTTGAAAGTGACGAATCTGAAAAAGCCTTACAAGAGGTTCACAGTGGTATTTGTGGAACTCATTCAAGTGGTTTGACCTTAGCAAAGAAACTTGTCAGAATGGGATACTATTGGCCTACAATGGAGCAAGATTCTTTTACTTTTGTTAAGAAATGTTCTAAATGCCAGATTCATGGGAATCTTATTCATGCACCTGCACAGGAATTGCAGCCTTTTATTTCAACATGGCCTTTTTCTCAGTGGGGATTGGATCTTGTTGGTAAAATACATCCTTCATCGTCAAATGGTCATAAGTTTATCATCACAGCTACTGAGTATTTTACAAAATGGATTGAAGTTGTTCCTCTAACAACAGTGACTGGTAAACATATATCTTCATTTATCCTGAATTACATTATTTGTAGATATGGAATTCCTAATTCTATTGTTACTGATAATGGAAGACCTTTTAAGAATCAGGATGTTGATGAACTTTGTGAAAGATTTCATATCCAACACAGGTACTCCACACCTTATTATCCACAAGGTAATGGTCAAGCAGAAGCTTCTAACAAGACCATTTTAAAGATATTAAAGAAGACAGTAAATGATGCTGGACGTGATTGGCATGTTCAACTCAACCCAGCTTTGTGGGCATATAGAACTAGTATTCGCACACCAACAGGAGCTACACCATATGCTTTAGTCTATGGAGCAGAAGCAATCTTACCATTGGAAGTTGAAATACCTTCGCTTAGGGTTTCACTTAAGGGATTGATAAGTGATGAAGACTACCGAGTTTCTCGCCTTCAAGAACTCGAACTGTTAGATGAAAGACGCCAACATGCAGCTGATCACTTGAAAGGTTATCAACAAGTCATATCTCGTAGTTATAACCACAGAGTTAAACCACGGGCATTTCAAGTGGGTGACTTAGTTTTGAAGGAAAATCCACGTAATCAGCAAGATAGAGAAAAGAAAGGCAAATTTGAACCTAATTGGCTTGGTCCATTTGTTATTATAGCAGCATATGGTTCTGGAGCATATCAGTTATCCACATCAGAGGGGGACCTATTTGAAGAGCCAACCAATAGTATTCACCTTAAGAAGTTTTATGTCTAAAAAGTCCTGAAAAAATCAAAAAAATCATAAAAAGTCCTAAAAAAATCAAAAAAAATCATAAAAAGTCCTGAAAAAATCAAAAAAAAAAAAAATCATAAAAAGTCCGAAAAAATAAAAAAAAATCATAAAAAGTCCTGAAAAAATCAAAAAAATCATAAAAAGTCCTGAAAAAATCAAAAAAATCAGAAAAATCTTGAAAAAGTGCAATAAAAACAAGTGGTGAAAACTTGGCAAACAAGCGCTACTTGTGATCGAAATGGGCTCCTCCATTTATTAGTTTATGTCTTATTTTCACTTTAGGCATCATTCATCCACGTCTATCATCTGTAAATATCTTTCATTATCCATACCATGTAGTGGGAATCTTTAGGTTTCATCATGGCTTGATGAAATTTGTACATATCTTTTATCTTTAGGTTGTGTTTACATTGGGGGCAAAACGCAGAAAAATACAATAGAGGGGCAACGAGCTTTCAAAATATCTCAAACAGACAAATAACAGCTTGACAAAAACAAAACGCAACATTGTCATATCAAATCACAAACATATTCATGTCAATCGAAATCTAAACAAAATGATCCAAACAAACTATCGACATGCAGAATATCAATGATGGTAACCAAATTGGATGATCTTAATCTGAATAAATGTTTGAAATGCCTTAAACAGGATTTTAATGGTTGTTTGATTTTCTATCATATCTCTGGAGTAATTCGATGATGTACTGAACTAGAAAAGCAAGGAAGGAGTATGATTTTTTTTGTCTTCTGTTTGTGAGGAAATCATTAGTACTATGCAATTTGGTCGCGAGACATGCTCTACTATAGATCATGGATGACATTTCGGAATTTGCATGGGAAAAGGGTTAACTCTTGTATGTTTATGCAAGCAATACTCAGGTCATCTCGGTTCAATTATACCTAGATGCTTGTATTAACTTGCTATATTAAAAATCATGAAAGCAATACTCAGGTCATCACTGGTGCTAACATACCCTTTGATGCTTGTATTAACTTTCAACATTTCAAAGCTCTATGATGATACAAAAAGCATGTATAAGCTCTCCAAATGGCAATATTGTATGAATGTCCTGCATGGTTAGTATAGATTGCATTCATGTTAGAATTTGCATTTTGAATTTATAGATTCCCAAAAGCTGGCAAAGAATCAAAGATCTATATCTTTTCAAATATGACTGAGTATATTTTGACATTCACAAAACATCATACATTCATTCATTTATCATAAACATCATTTCATAAATTATTGCATCATCTATCATAAACATCATACATTCATTCATTTATCATAAACATCATTTCATAAATTATTGCATCATTTATCATAAACATCATACATTCATTCATCTATCATAAACATAATACATTCATTTATCTCATAAAATCATATATATAAATATCATAAATCATGAAGCCATCATATAGTACACATCATATATATATATCATGTAAAATCATCTCTGCATATCTCAAAAATGAATGTCAAAATGTACAAGGATGTCAAATTACAAATGATATAATATCATCAAAAATGTGATCATCTCACGGTGTATACAAAATGTCTCAACAGAATATCATCATATACAATGCACTAGGCCGAGCTATCCTGTGATGGAGCTGGCCTAGGACCTGTACCACCTGCCCCTGATGGACCTGCTCCGCCTGACCCCGGTGGCCCTCTAGGAGGTAATGGCTGTGTCACACCCCTGCTGGTAGTACGAGAGCGACCATGAGTAGATCGTGACTGAGTATAGCTATCTCTCTGCTCAGCTGGGACTGCATCATGATATCTGGTACGATAAAACTCTGCCTCTCGAGTAGCCCTCGTAACCTCTCTCATCATATCACCTGGCAAAGTGCTATCTGCCACTCTCTGTAGGCTATCTGCTAAGGCAATGGCCTGCTCACCCCGCTGTCTAGCCGCATCTCTCTCGGCAGTGATCGAAGTCACCTGACCCTGCAACTGTGAAATCAAGGCTTGTGCCTGTGATAGCTGAGCCTGCAAGCTCTGTACTGTGCTCTGCAGAGAGGATATCTGACTCGCTACTGTCGGATCCACTGACGGAGATGGGTCAGTATGCCTCATCCGTGGTCCACCTCTGCCTACACTACCTCCTCTGCCTACACTACCTCCTCTGCCACCTCTCCTGCCGTCTCTCCTACCACCCCTACCATCACCACCATCATCTCCATCTGAGTCATCATCTCCACTACCCTCCTCGTCCTCACTGTCCTCTGAATCATCATCACCTGACTCTGAATCTCTCTGTCGACGTCTCTGTCCAATGACAGGAGCAACAGCCTCATCAGGATCAAACATACGTGGAGGAGGATGCTGTAGAACATACTGAACATACTCTGGTGTCGCCCCTGCATCCAGAACATCCGCCTGGTAGTCCCACATCTGTGCACCTAAACTGATAAACTCTGCAACAGCTGCATCATAAGAGATCCGTGGGCCCCACACTGCAAGCTCTGCCTGTCGCCGTGCATAAATAGCTGAACCAACAGGCATACCCTGAGTCCGACCAAACTGTCGCAATACACGTCCAGCAAGAAATCTCTCCAAAATCCATGTGGTCCGTCCAATCAAAAATCTGGAAGTGCATACAAAAGGCATCTCCCTCGCATCCTCTGGCCATGGCTCACAATCCAAATATGGCCTCCAGCATACTGTATCCAAACTATCCAATAGCCGCTGCCAATACACTAGCTTGCCCAGTCTAGGCTGAGCAATAATATGTGAATATCTCCATCTGTATGCTCGACCAGCTGGTCGATCTCCTCGAGTCAATGGACGTAACACTGCAAAATGTTCCCATGCCCATATATGTAATAATGAGCATCCAACCGCAAAACTCCGGCCTCTACCATAGACAATGTGATGTAACTCGTCATATAGGTGGGCTAGCATACAGGTACCCCATGCATATCGTGTGCCCTGCATCACCATGCTCTCTAAGACACGACCCCATCCGATCACGAACCCCTTCGACCTATGGTCGGGGCACAACACACCTCCAATGAAACCTGCAAGCACAGCTGGTAGTGGTGGGTAGGAATCTGTAATCTCACTCCATGGAATGTAGTACCCAGCTATCTGATCATCTCTGAATATCCGTCTCAAAGCAAGAGTACCTCCAGCCTCTCGTCTGTCAAACACAACTACCTCTCCCATCACTGGGATCCGTAGGATGCGATATACATCCTCGGGAGTCACTGTAATCTCGCCGGTCGGTAAATGAAAGGTGTTGGTATTGCTATGCCACCTCTCTGCAAGTGCTGTCAATAGAGCCCTATTGAGGCGAACCTCGGGCATATCAAGTAATGAAGTCAAACCACATGCATCAATGACATCTCTATCAGACTGTAATAAATGTGGAATCAATGACCATATACTCGGAAAAGCCTCTCGTATCTGCAAGACACCTAGTCTCTCCTATTCACATACATTATCAAAACAACATCAATATCAAATCATTTTAACATATCAATTCAAAATGAATCAATCAAATTATTTGTTTTCCATCATCATGGCACGCAAATAATCAACATCAAGTTTCTTTCTAACAACTTTAGAAGAAAACTTATCTATACTATTTGTTTTTAACAACTTTAAAAGCAAATTTATCAACTACTATTTGTTCTCCAACAATTTGGGAAACAAATTTATCATGTGGAACAAAAAGCGCTACAGAACTAGTTGTATGCGCTACAAAAATCTTTATCAGCGCTAAATAAAATTTTGCGCTACAGAATCAATTAATGGCGCTATGATTTATATCACGGGCGCTATGGAAAAGTTTGCGCTATAATAATTTTTAAGAGCGCTATAAAACAAATCAGGTGCGCTATGATTTCATATGCGCTATGGAAATAATCAAAAGCGCTATGAAATATATCACGGGCGCTATGGAAAATTATGCGCTGTGGAAAATTTCAAATGCGCTACGATACGCCTTAAGGGCGCTACAATATTGTATGCGCTACGAAAATTGTTGAGTGCGCTACGAAAAACTTTAAGAGCGCTAAAACTCAATGTTTTTGAATTAAAACATTAAAAACGTGCGCAAAATGAAATTTTCGACAGACAAGCAGTTACGAGACACATACCGGAGGTCCGTAGTGCGCCGGTCGCTGATAACGTCGGATACGCTCGAAACGGTGTAGGTGAACTGGAAGTGCCATGATTGTCAACCCAGAGCTCAAAATTTACAAATTTTACTAGGTTAAAATTGAAAATGACATGGAAAATGACATTTTTAACCTATATAATGGTAAAATTAGGGCATTTTATCATATTTTTACATACCAGGGGCAATTTCTTCATCAAATTTTCATTTCATTTCTCTTCGGGTCAGTTTCTTCATATCATAAGTTTCGAACGATAAATCGATATCTTTAAAATCATCAAAATTCAAAAATTCAAACATCGATTCATCGTTCGCGGGGGCATATATCTATCAACAAATCAAAAATCAATATTTGGGGCAAAATTTCAAAAATTCTTTGAAGTAATGCGTAAAACACATCACTTCAAAGAGGGGCAAAATGTATACACTTAAAAATGGTCATATCACATTGTCTGGTAATTAATTAAATATTTTTAATATTTAATTAAAATCTTTTGATTCTATCTACGTATAAATAAATTTAAATAATTTATTTATATTGTTCATGATTTCATTTCGATTAAATATTTAATCACCTTTTCATATTCATTTCTTAATTAATTAAATAAATGTTACAATTTATTTATATTAATTATCATATAATCTTAGTTTGAATATTTTATTCAAATAAAGATTAAAATATTATAATTCTTCTAAATATCATTTATAATTAAATATTCCAAAATATTTGATTATTTCTTCTAATCTAATATTCATTTTTAAATCATTTCAAAATTCCTCTAAATCAATTCAAAAATCTATTCATAATTAAAGATTTCCAAAAATATTTAATTAAATTCTTCTAAATATTTCAAAAATCTTCTAAAGTCATTCATGATTAAATATTACCAAAATATTTAATTAATTCTTCTATAGTTTTCAAAAAAATCAAAAATCAAATATCAAAAAGCAATAAAGGAAATTAAATAAATTTAAATATTTATTTAATTTGGGATTTATCTTCAACTCCCGGGAAACAAACTGCCAAAACAGAAAATTAAATTTCTCTGTTCTTGTGCAGGCTTGTTCCCGTGGGTTGAAGACAAGCTTCCATTCTTCTCTCCAACCTCTCAACCTCCTCCCTTTTCTTCTCAACTTCTCAATCTCTCACCATTCAAACATACCAGACAATTCATAGCCGTAGATTCTTGCCAGCCGGGATGAAGCTTGCAAAAAAATCTATAAATACAGCTGCCGGGAGCTCCAAATCATATAGAATCTTAAGCAAGTAAATTATAGGCAAAATTGCATAGCATCCATAGCATTCATAGAGTACTTTCATAGCAATAGCATAGAATCATAAGCATAGTAGCAATAGAATCATGATATCTCCCATTCACAGCCCCTGTGCATAATTCACAGCCCCTGTCCATATCCGTATCATCAATCTCATTTCTACCAGCATATAGAATAGTAAAGCATTCTCCTTTGCATACTCGTTCTACAAGTTGCCATTTGAAGGAAGCCTAGCTTACACAATCTGAGAGCAAAAGCTTCAAAAGAATCACTGTAGATAGAGGAAAATGGGACGGTTCTGAAGATTTTGTTTGTTAATTTGTTTTCAATTTCTTTAGATTAATGTTTCATTTAGTGTTTATGTTTTCATTTAGATTACAATTAAGCATATACACACTCTTCATCATCAATGTGGCCTTTTAGGGATACCCTTAGGGAAGGAATCTCGACCTCAATAGGCAAAATGGCTTCGACCCAAAGACAAGTGAATATGGGGTAGCACCAGTGGGAGTATAGATACTTGTACGATAAGCCCATAAGGCAGGGTTAAGCTGTAAATTCTAGTCACGACCAGCATCATTAATCTTCTTGAGAATTCTAATGATGGTCTTGTTAGATGCCTCCGCTTGGCCGTTACCTTGTGGGTAGTATGGAGTGGAAAAGTGATGTTGGATATGAAATTCATCACACAGGTGTGGAATTCTTGGTTCTTAAATGGGCAGCCATTATCAGTGATTATGGACTGAGGGACACCATATCGATAGATGATATAGTTAGGATAAATCTAGAAATCTGTGTGTCGGTAATGTATGTCATAGGAATGGATTCAATCCACTTCGTAAAGTACTGGCAGTGATAATGAACTTGTGTCCATTAGATGATGTGGGGTGGATCTTACCTATGAGGTCAAGTCCCCATTGGGAAAGGGCCATGGTGACGTGATAGGACGAGCTCTGTCGTGGGGGCATGTATCAAATCTCCATGAACTTGGCATTGGCAGCATTTTGTTACAAAGACATATGAGTCTTTTTCCATAGTAGGCCAATAATAACCCAGTCTCATAATCTTTTTGGCTAAGGTAGGACCGCTAGAATGGGAACCACATATACCCTCATGCACCCCACGCAAGTTGCTTGTGCTTCAGGGAATCAAGACATCTCAGTAGGTATTATCTAAGGCGCATCTATATAGGGTGTCTCCGACGATGGTGTATTTGGCTGACTTGCGGAGGAATGTTCTACGTTGGTTATTTGATAGGCTAGTGGGTATGACTTCGGCATGAAGGTAATCATAGATTTCTTTGTACCATGGGGAATCGGGACCAACGATGTCACACACCATTTCAAAATCTGGGATATCGTAGGCTGGGACCAAAATTTGTTCCACCAAGAACTCAAACTTAGGCACGTTGTTAGGAATATCAAGAAGTGATGCAATTGTAGCCATAGCATCGGCTGCCCTATTTAAAATGCAAGGTATTTGATGAAATTCAACTTTGTCAAAGTACTCTTTAAAGCTATCAGCCATGCGCTTGTATGGAGCAAGCTTCTCATCCTTAGTCTCATAATCATCATTTACCTATCTGATTACTAGTTGAGAATCACCATATACCTGTAGGTTCTTGATTTTCCACTTGATTGCCATGCGTAACCCTATCACTAAAGCTTCATATTCTGCCATGTTGTTAGTGCATGGAAATGCAATCCTAAATGACTTAGGGATGGAATCACCCTATGGTGTGATAAACAATATCCCAGCTCCTGAACCATGATTTGTATGTGAGCCATCAAAGTATAGTTTCCATGTTATGTTTGTGTCAAATTTGAATATGAACTCATCATGAAAGTCTGCAACTAATGGGTGATCTTCCTGTATGGGTGCATCAGCTAACTGATCAGCAATGACATGTCCTTTAATAACTTTTCTTTCTACATACTGGATATCATACTCACTAAGTATCATAACCCATTTGGCCAGTTGCCCTATTAATGCTGCCTTGCTGAGAAGATATTTCAGTGGGTCTATTTTAGCAATCAACATTGTTTGATGGTTTAACATGTAGTGCCTCAGTTTTTGGGTAGCAAATACTACTGCAATACATGCACGTTCAATGTTACTATAGTTGAGCTCATAACCAACCAAAGTCTGGCTGATTTAATAGACTGCCCTTTCATGACCTTCATCGTCATTCTGTGCAAGCAAGGCTCCGAGTGATGAATGGGTTGCTGTAATATAAAGAATCAATGGTCTTCCTTCAACAGGTGGCATTAAGACAAGTGGTGTGAGTAAATATTCTTTAATCAGTTGAAAAGCCTCTTCACACCTAGCTGTCCATGCAAAGGGTACTCCTTTCTTAAGTAGATGTTGAAAAGGATGTGTCTTGTTTGCTAGCTGCACTATAAATCTTCTAATAGATTGCAACCTTCCCTATAATGTCCTTAGTTGACTAAGATTGTTGGGTGGTGGCATGTCCATGATTGCTTTCACCTTAGCAAGATCTACTTCAATGCCCCGTCTAGAAATGATATAACCTAACAGCTTTCCTAACTTGACTCCAAACACACATTTCTTTGGATTGAGTCTCACATTATACTTCTCCATCCTCTGAAATATCTTGTCTAAAACCTGTAGATGTTCTACCCTTGTCTTGGATTTTATAATAAGGTCATCGACATAATCCTCCATACAAGTATGCTCTAGATCATGAAAGATAGTAGTCATGGCACACTAATAGGTTGCTCCTGCATTCTTGAGTCCAAAGGGCATAACATTCTAGCAATACGTTCCCCAAGGACAAGTGAAGGCTGTCTTAGGTTGATCTTTAGTTGCAATTCTGATCTAGTTATATCCTGAAAATCCATCCATAAGGGACAACATCTCATATCCTGCTGTCATGTCAACTATCATGTCTATATTAGGCAAAGGGAAATCATCCTTAGGACAAGCTTTATTGATATCTCTAAAATCAGTGTAGATGCAGATGCCCTCGGATGGTTTAGTAACTGGTACAAGATTGGAAATCCAATCTACATAGTTAATAGATCTGATGAAACCAACGTCTAAGAGTTTCTTGAGTTCTGCCTTGACTAATAAAGCAATTTGTGGATGCATTTTTCTCAACTTTTGTTTCACTGGTTTGGCACCTGGTTGTAAGGGAAAATGATGTAGAACAAGGTCAGGATCCAACCCTGGCATATCCGCATATGACCAAGCAAAATTTATCTATCTTTTTGCAAAGAAGTTATGGAACTCGGGTTGCTCTTCTGTTGTCAATGACGCTGCCAAATAAACCAGTCGAGGATTCTCTTTTGTGCCTATGTTGACTTCTACTGATTCTTCAATGAGCATGGGTGACTTTTCCTATGCAATGGTAAGAATGTTCAAACCTCCATCCTTAGGTGCCTCAGAGAGGTTTTCACCTTCGGATGCATCCTTTCTTTTAAATTTTTCATTGTCTAAAGGTGCCTTTCGGTTTTCACCTAGAGACTCATCCTTTTTATCTTGTTTATTCTTTTTCTCATTTTTGCGACTGGAGGGTTGAACAGATTCCCCAAAATATGCTTTGTTGTCCAAGTCAATGGTAAAACCAGCTTTATGATCTCCATTAGGTATGCCTTCTCGTAATCCCAGGAACAACAATTGCTTCGTCATTCTCAAAAATGTCTAAGATGGGTGTATCTTGTTGATCCCAATCTATGAGTTGGGGATAAACTAAGGGCATGTCATCGTCGGAGTTGTCAAAGTCTAATGGGTTCAAGGTAAAGATTGAATTATTCATGTGGTTACAAAAGTCTTGTACCAGATTCTTTTTTCTCTTAGGTTTAGGTCTAGACGGATGGATAGGTGGGCCTAATGCCAAGGTTTGACTATCGGAAACAGGTGGCTCAGGTTTCCAAGAGGTAGGATCAAGTGATTCCCAATAGTAGTGTTTAAACCATTCCTATTTTGTCATTTTCTTTGGTGGACAGGAATTTAAAGGATTTGGTGAGGAACTTAACATCAAGTCAAGTTCTCCAAATAATTTGTCAAGGTCCATGGAAGAAGTAGAGGATAAGGAATCCCACTCATAATCGTTAGAATCAGGGGAGTCATGATGATATTGGTCTACTGGTTTGTGAGATGTCTTAATATCTTTTGAAGCACGTACTTCCTCAAGTAAGGGTAATGAAGTACTAGGAACGCCAATCTGAATCGGTTGAAACCCTAGCTCTACTCCTTTTGGCCACTGAGAAACAAGTATTGGTTCAATTCTGCCATCTTGGTTTAAACCTAAACCACTTTGTCCATCATATCCTTTGCTTTGCATGATTTTGAAACCCTTTCCATATAGACTTGTAGGAATATGAGCAAGTAAAAGGGGTTCGTGATTATCTTCCTTATACAGCCAGGAAGTGACATCTTCTGTATCTACAACCTCTTTTCTTAATTCACCCCATTTCATAAAAGTTGTTGTGGGGGGAACATGTATAGTGATCATAGACTGTCCCCTACCTGCTATAGGTAAACCATATGACTTAGGAGGAACCAAATGGCTAACACAATAAGAAGTCTTCATGTAATACTCTCCACAACCCTTGTCTTGGATCTCGACCCTAGGAGTGGTAGGAAGTGAGGGTGAAACAGATGTTCGAGTGAGTGTGGATGGGTCAACATAAGAAGATGGATTAGACGGTGAGGCCTCTTGGTTAACTGGCACTTGACATTGAGGGATCTCCTTTAGATTGGTGCAATACTGGAAAGGATCGGGATCACCATCTATAGTTATCTCGGTGCCATTGTAAGGGAATTTAAGACACTGATGATATGTGGAAGGGACCGCCTTCGTGGCATGAATCCATGGTCTACCTAGCAGAAGGTTATAAGTGAGGTTGAGATCCAAGACTTGGAACTTTGTCTCCATTATCGCAGGACCAATTCTGATAGGAAGTGTTACCACCCCCTTTGATTTTCATTCTTCATCATCATAAGCCTTAATGAAAATACTCTTAGTGGTGTCTACGCATGCTTCTGAGATACGTAATGCCTTAATTAGTTTTAAAGTGCATAGATTTAACCCTGCTCCTTCATCTACCAAAACTCGTCTAACTTTGGTGTCATCAACAAGGACTTCTAGATGTAAAGGGTCATTGTGATTTGTCTTGTCTGTGGCATAGTCTTGTTCAAAAAAATGGCATGATGATTATTGGTCAAGTAGCCCACCATTTCCTGGAAATGATTGACATCAAGGTCATTAGGGACCGTGGTGTTCTGTAAAGCCTTATCAAGGATAGACCGATGCTCTGGGGAAATGCGCAACAATTCCAAGATTGAGATTTGGGCTGAGGTCTTCCCTAATTGGTCAAGTAGGTTATATTGTAACTTGGAAGGTTGAGGTGTTTGCTGTGATGGAGGGCCTGGGATAGTAAACTTAGTATGACGATTATTGACTGCACACTCAGGATTAGCATTGATAGTAATGGTATTGATGTTTTGATCAACGGCACGAAGGCAATGAATGATTTTTCCGCTATCATAATCATGTTTGATACTTGCATAATTGGTTGACATATTGGTCTTAGTACTCAAACTAGGGACAATTCCTTTCCCATGGTCATGTAGTGGGTCTGAAAATACTTGATGATCAGTGTTGGATGTCTTTTGTTTTTGTCCACTAACCTCAATAATTCTCCTATCAACAAGCTCCTGTATGATATTCTTCAGTTGTCGACAGTTTTGTAGGTTATGTCCCTTAGTCCTATGATAATCACAAAAGGCATTGTCATCCCACCAAGCTGGTTTAAATTGTCCTGGATCGTATTGTCTTGGTTCCTGTAGCTGTATGAGGTTGTGTTGTGACAGTTGTTTGAACACCGACTCAATGGGTTCCCCTAAGGGAGTGAACTCACATTTTTGAAATCTCCTTGGTTGTGGATGTTGAGTATTTGAGACTGTGTTAGGAGGTTGACTGACAACATTAAGCATGTTGGAAAAAGTATGAGGTCCTTGTAATGTGAGGAGGGGTCTTGCTTGTAGTGTTTTGGCATCAACCACCCGATCATTGGTGACATTTTTGTTGCAAGACCAGAATCTATTTCTGTCAGTGGGGGTGTTTTGTACGATTGGGTTTCAATTGGATGTTGTTGTCTTAAGTTCGCCCTTTTCAATGAGATCCTTCTCTATTATCACCCCTTTTTCCACTAGTTCTGAAAAAGATGTACAGCAATGTACCCTCAAGTTACTCCTTAGTTTTGAATGAAGGTTTTCTTGAAACATAGTAGCTTTTTGTTTTTCGGGTATCTCAACAAGACACCGACTAGCTATAGTCCTCCATCTCTGGAAGAAAGCGATGAATGCTTCCCCTTTTTCTTGTGTTGTGTGACACAAGGTTGCTATGTTTATCTCATGATCTATGTTGAAGGCAAATTGCTCCACAAATTTCTCAACTAGTTCACCCCAAGACCTAATGCCAGAATCTAGACCCGAAAACCATTCCAATGCAATTCCGACAAGACTTCTTGGAAATAGCCTCATAAGATACGTGGGGTCGTAAGCAACATCTATGCATATGGTATAAAATTCCCTGATATGTTTGATTGGATTTCATTTACCATTGTACTTAGGAAGATTTGGTATGACATACCCATGAGGGAAAGGTGTCATGTACAATGATCTATCAAAGGGGAATGGGCATATGTCCTTTGTTGAAAACAATTTTTTAGTTGGCACTGACATGTTATCCATTTGTGTTTGCAATGCGTGCATTTGTGTTTGTAGGACGTCAACTTGGGTCAAAGATGTGCTAGGAGGATTATGTGGATCCATGTATGTATTCTGAAATCCAAATTCTCATGATGGGTTTTGACTGAACGTTGGCATCTGAGGTGGATTTGGATTCGAAATGTTGGTAAATGTATTCTGGTTTGGTATCTACATAAATTGGTGTTGACCTGGGTTCTGTGTAAATGGATTCCGAGCACCACTCTGTGAAAAGGGATTCTGATTTAGAATCGATGTGAATTGGCTTTGACTTGGAATTTGTGTGGATGGATTCTAACTACCAATCTGTGAAAAAGGGTTATGATTCAGAATCGACATAAATTGGTTTTGACCTGGAATCTGTGTGGATGGATTCTGACTACCAATCTGTGAAAAAGGTTTCTAATTCGAAATTGATGTAAGTGGATTCTGACTGCTAGTCTGGAAGAGTGGATTTTGATTGCCATATTGGAAGGAGGGAATGCCCCCTATTTGTGTAATCCTTGGTATAGTACTAGTAATTTGAGCACTAGGTATGGCCATCGACTGTGGTAAGGTACCCATGATACTAGTAGTAGGTATGGTTGTTGATTGTACACTTGTGACACCGACATATGAGGTATGGGCTGAGGTTTTAGGTCTTTTACTCCCAACAAGAGGACCAGTGGGAGTGGATGATGATGCCCCTGTAGTGAAATTAAATCCCGATGTCATGCTAGATGTACCAAATGGGGACGTATGGACTGTTGTACTCTGTGTAGACGTGCTAGATGGCATAGTCGTGCTGACTTGAGGTATAGTAGTACTAGCAGTCGTGGTATTTGTCCCTTGTGTAGGTTGAGTTTGTAAGGTGCTAATGTCAAATCCTGGAGGTAAGGTAGCACCTTCAGCTAGCAATTTTCCTAAAAACTTTTGACGATCATTTGCTAGGTACTCATCTACAAAAGAGGCAAACTCAGGGTCCTATGCGGCGCCCCTATGTCTTCTACTGCAATATGTCCTTGAGTGTTTCTAGTGGTGAATTTTTCTAATAGAGTCTTATGAGGTCTTGAAGAAAATGGATTGATGAACTCGTTTGGGTTTGACATGTTTTCTCTCTCTCTTCTCTTAGACCTAGTTTCAACCATGTAAGACAAGCTCAATATGCGGGATATGCAAGACTATATCTACAAACTGTATGACTCTAGTCTATGTTTTTGGGATTTTTGTAAGCAAATAATGAATGTCCTAGGATGACACTAGTCTAGACTCTAAAGATGCAAATTCTAAGCAAGACCCTAAAGTGATCAATTCTATAAACCCAAGATGAAGGGACCAACAACCTGAAGTCAAACCAAGGTGTCAATTTAGTTAAGTCAAGGAACCAATGTAGGATGAGGATCAAAGAGAAGTTGAGTTTCCCAACTAGACTGATGAGCTAGGATGACTCTCTGTAGGACAAAGTATAAGATGATAGGACTAGGTTCAATGACAAATTTTGTTGACACTATGATCTTTTTAGAGTGTAGATGGTAAATCAATCCTAAAGTCTGTAAAGGTGACCTTTCTAGAAGTCTAATGCAAGGTGATATGTACCCTAAGATGAAGCTAAACTCTAACTGAAGACAACTATGTTAACGACTAAATGAACCTAAAGAATGCAAAATTGAGCAAATCGTTTCAGGTTTCTGTTTCAAAGACTATTTGTGTGAAGACAACTCAAACTGGTATAACCGTGTTGACTGGACAATGACTATGAATTTTGGTTTTCTGATAATCAGACAGATGCATCTCAGGATTTAACAGATGCGGTTCAAGTTTAACAGTTGTGGTCTAAACTGGTAGATGCGACTCAAAATTACCAGATGCGACTCAGAATATAACACATGCAATTTTTCAAAAGCAAATGCGAGCCAAACTGACAGATGCGACTCAATATTAACAAATATGACTGACAATGATAGATGCGACTCTAAATTTAACAGATGTGACTCTAAAAATTAGATGTGAGTTTCTGGTGAATAGTTGTGACTCTTTGTGAATTTTTAGTGACATGAAATTTAAACTGACTCTGTTTTCTATGATCAAATTTTGACAATCAAAGACAATCGTAAGACAAAGTGTTTTCAGTTTTGATTTTGGACTCAAAGAACGTTTAAAGTGATAACAGACAAGCACATCCTAATAGGCCAAAGGCCTAGGGTTTATATACTTGGTATAGCCCACCTATTATACCCCAGATTGGTGATGAACACCTTTCCTTCTTGAGAGTGGATAGCTTAGGAATTTCGTGGCATTGGCTCCCCTCCACGGCTCATTAACATCTTTCGAGCACACCAATTCTGAATTCTTTGGGAAATGACCTCCCAAGAACTGCTATCTCTACTCAAGGGGATCAGTAGTGACTATCTTCGGGCATTATATTGTACCCTGCACTAATACCAAGCAATAGCCACAAATAGGTTGGTCTCTAAAACAAAGGGTATTTAATTCGGGCATTCTGTTCATGGGGTGTGATCCATACGACGCGAGTCCCCTTTCAGATCCATCTCGTCGAAACCACACTTGTGATTCTTGGGGTTTCCCAAAGAACCCACTTTTATATACCGGCTGGAAGTCCCTCGAGTTCAGGGTGCTACCGGTCTGAGTTGTCCTGGGGTGAGTACTTTTTCCCACCAGAACAGGCCCAAGTTTTAGAGTTGGTAACCGTTTCTCTTACACCAAGGATCGCACGAATGTGCAAGGGGAGAGGATACTTCGATATACCAAGTCGTAAGGGTAACCAGACTTGTGCTTTCACACCAAACACAGTAGACACTTGTTAATTTTAACCAAACGAAAGATTTGCTACGCTACCAAACAATCTGTTTCAAAATTTAACTAGGGTCTTCGACAAGCGTCCTGCAGAAGATCTCATTAGTAATTTTCAATATTGTCTTTGTCAATCATCCTGCAAAAGCTTGTTAACTCCAAATGGCCACACGCTAAAAATCAAATATCAGTAACACGAAAATCAACTAAAAATTCTAGATTGCCGAAAGTAGGAATAAAATTTTACCAGTCAATTGCGTCGCTTTGTTACCAGTCAAATGCGCCATTTATGTTTCAGTTGCGGCTCGAGAAATCAATTGCAGTTCAGGAATTGTCAGATGTGTCGTTTCTCTATCAGATGCAGTTCAGAAAGTCAATTGTGGTTCAGGAATTTTCAGATGCGTTGTTCCGTATGAAAATTCTGCAAAAACCAAAATTAAAAGATCTACGAATTCGTGAAGATGGTGTCTTCATGTCGGGTTCACCAAATGTAATGCCAAATAAAAGCTTTGCACAATAGACAACAAAGAAGATCATTAGAAGCACACATGCATACAATACTAAAATCTAAAATGCAAATTCATTCGTTAAGCAACAAAGAACATGGGAAAGTAAAAACGTAATTAAAACTAGAACAATTTCACCAATTTTCAAATGCATTTCCATGATTCATCTCGATTGTCCTTCTCCATTTTGCTTGTGTAGTATAATTGCCCTTATATTTTGAAGTCCGTGCAAGTATAGCCTAAGATAGTGATTAGCAAAATATCGAAGATTCAAGACAAAGTTCTCTCAAAAGTTATAAAATTTGTGAGAGAGATTAGAATGAAGTATGACTAATAAATTTATAGAAAATTGATTATTCGAACGACAGGCCAAGATCGAAAGATCAACAGATGGTTGAAATTGACTAATTAGACATGCATTCTGATAACTGACAGTGATGACGAGTGATTCAAATTAGAAATAGAATTAAAGATTAAATAAATGATTTAATCTTCAGTTCGGCATTCGAAAACATAAGAAATATCTTTGCATGACAAAGATGAAGATTGATTATAACGACTCTCTGTTTGAATGCACACACAACACTTAATTAATTAAATAATAATATTTAATTAATCCACATGTACACGCAATTGAGTTAGAACTGGACGACTGACTGACTTGACAAAGAGATTACACGAGACAGCCACTTAGACATTAAATCAAAGATTAACTGAACGATTAAAATAGATGTCGAGTCGAGTAAAAGTGAATACTTAGATAACTCACATAATTATCTAAAATATAGAAGAATGTGTTAAAATAGAATTAATGAATTAAATAATTCATTTAATTCAAGATTTGATATTGGAAGAATAATTAAATAAATAAGATTTATTTAATTAAGTGATGAAGGGATTTGAATGAATAATTAAATAAATAAATAATTTATTTAATTATAGTT